>JANTCA010051218.1:0-17966 GCA_024741275.1 Chironex yamaguchii
CCACTTGTTACTTGTTAACATACGTGCCACTTGTAACTTGTGTTGACATTCGTGCCACTTGTAACTTGTGTTGACATACGTGCCACTTGTAACTTGTTAACATACGTGCCACTTGTAACTTGTGTTGACATTCGTGCCACTTGTAACTTGTGTTGACATACGTTCCACCTGTAGCTTGTGTTGACATACGTGCCACTTGTTACTTGTTAACATACGTGCCACTTGTAACTTGTGTTGGCATTCGTGCCACTTGTAACTTGTGTTGACATACGTGCTACTTGTAAGTGTTGAAAACATACGTGCTTCTGGTAACTGGCAACGTACCTGCTAATTTTACCTTCCGTTAAGATGTGTGATCTGTATTTTCCATTAAATTCATTCTTGTCAATAAACTAAATTATTTTCTGACTCACAAGGTTAATGCTTGGTTGCCCAACTGCCCAAGCACTCATTTACAAATTGGTTGGTCATATCATTTTGCATCGGATATTCCCCAGTCACTGTTGTTGGTACTCATTTCAGCCACGACGACTGCGCAGAAAGGAAGCGAAACGCTCAGCTATTGGCAGAATGGAACATATATACGAGTTGGAGATGTGGATGTTGCTGTGTTAAAAAATAAGGAGGAAACTGGCTTAGACGTTCTTGCGCGGTCGAAAATTGTCAACGGCACTCGTCAAGCTTTGAATATGGGATGGTGTATCTTAAGTCGCTTTTTATACATAATAGAGTGTATTCTTGCTTCATACGAAGGCCTGTTTTATGCCGTATCTGTGACTAATATGCAAACAACGCAATCAAAATCTTTGGAGGAAATTATTGACTCGTACAATAAAAAAGAAATCAGCTTGGACGAAGCCCTCTGGGTGTTGCCGCTTGTAGGTAAGTGAGATGAGATTGCAAGGTTCTCTTTTTGCAGCCTGCACTGTTCTGTCAGATGATCAGTCTAAGCTAAGATCTAAAGTGCGGTTTAAGTCTCATTTATGCTGTGGTTTTGTTTAATGTTGAACCGAATACTTTTGACAGAGTAGAAAAAAATAATGTACCAGGATATTTTACCATTCGTTTCAAAAATGGTTTTTTATCGTTATTTTTGAAGAAGGGTTCGAGAAATCAAAAGCACAGTTATTTTAGTGAGACTGATGGACTGTTGGGTGAGCGTGTTAATTATGAATGAGAGGGAATGAAATGTGGCTCAGGCAAAGTGAGTATTTGAGCCATTGAGTAAGTGAGAGTACGTAAGTGAGTACGTGACTGATTGACTGATGGAGTGAGTGTGTGAATGATGAGTGAGAGAGAGTGAAATGTGGTTCAGATAGAGTGAGTATTTTAGTCATTGAGTAAGTGAATGTGTACGTAAATGAGTGAATGTGTGAAGGTGAGTGTATGAGTTAGAGAGTGAAAAGTGGGCAATATGAAGTGATTGAATGAAACGTTAGTAACAGTGTGTGAAAGCTGAGGAAAAAGAGACAGAAAGAGAGACTGAAGGAGTGAAATATGACTGAGAGTGAGTGAATGAGTGAGTGGTTGAGTGAAAGTGAGTGTGTATATGAGTCATAAAGGAGTGGGACAGACATGTTACTAATAAGTTAATGTAGTCATAGGGTTATTTGTTGGTTTCTTAGTTGGCGATATGTTTGCTTGCTCTGGTTATACACACGTTGGTTGGTTTAGTAGTTTCCATGTTGGTTGATTGCTTTATTGCATGGTTCATGTTTATTGCCTCGTTAGTGAGTTTATTGAGTGGTTGTTGTTGCGATTGATTTTGGTTTCTTGTTTGGTTGATTTCCTTCTTTGCTCTTTGATTTGTTTGGTTTGTTCTTAGTTAGAATACTGCTAATTTGTTTTCCTCTGCTTAGCGTTGGAGGGTAATGACGAAGCTCATCCAAGTTTACCTGACAATCAATTGGATTGGCTTGTGGAAATTTCGGGTAAGTCCTAGTTTAATCGGTTGATGCTACCGGCTTAGCGAAGATGCAGGAAGGACAGGAGTGATAGTCAAAGTTTCCAAGAGTGATACAAGGTCCCCGGGCAAGTCTTACATGCGAAGTATCTTGTCGATGATTTTGTTGCAACATACAATGAAACAACAAAGCTTTGATTTTACTGGCGTAGGCTCCAGGTAGCTGCCTCAACTACCTAGGTCGTAAGGATACTTAGTGTACTTCAATGTCATAAATTGCTGTCATGGTACTTTTAAACCAAACTTGGGGGAGAGGGCACTTGTGTCGTTGTTGTGGCTGACAATTGCTGCTTGCCGATCTGGGTTATACCGACGATTTGGCATACCTCGGAGAAACTGAAAGTGACGCCCAAACGATCAGTAAAAATCTAAACCAACTCGCAAGCATGCCAGGCTTCAAAATCATCGCCGAGAAAGCAAAATATCTGGCCAACTGTCCCATGTCTCTGAGCGTTGACGTTGAATGCCTACAACAATTTGTTAAATTTGTCTATCTCGGTTCTACCTTCACCAGCGTTAGCGTAGTCTGCCCAGATGAAATAACTACGCAGATCGGAAAAGCCGGTGCGAACTTTGGCAGATTCAGAGACTACCTGTTTCGCAGGCCCGAATTCTCACTGCAGACTAAAATGAACGTCTTTGACGGAGCCATTGTATCTGTACGCCTAAGAATCTTGGATCTATACGGCTAGCGATCTACGCTGCCTGGAGGTCTTACAATACAAATGCCTTCGTGAAATACTAGGATTCAGTCTGCGCGACCATCTGACGAGCGGTTACGTCCGATCAGAAGGTGTTCATATTCGAACGTCTGTCCCAGTGGAGAGCCCCTCGAAACGCTCCAAAGTCGTCTTGGCTTAAGATGACCTGTGATCACGTGAAGCTTGGTGTCCTCGGAACGCTTGCAAGGCAAGATCCGGTGAAAATGGCGGACGAGATGGCGCAGAAACGAGGTCAATGGCGGGGATTTGTGCTTGACGTGACGTTTACCTCCAACAACCGACGTGTTAGTCAACACCAATAATACAATAGAATAATACAATGTACGTTCGTTCCGTTGCGGAGTACACGTTACTTTCGCATGGCTTTAATGTCCACTGAAACATGACGTTAAAAATTAACAAGAATTTGCGCACGCCTGAAAGTCGTGCGATAGAACCTTCGGTACATAATTTTCGTATTCTCGCCCTGCTAACGCTGTATTTGTGCAAATAAATTTATAGGAACTGCAATTGCTTTCGAATTGATTTTAAGAGCTTTGTTGAGTTTCGTACTATCCTAGAAATCTCTCCTGTGCTTGTCAAAGTTTAGTTGACATTTGTGACCACATTTAGAGGATTGAGTGCAGAATATCATGTTGATATTGACATAAGACAAAGTTCCAGAGTTACAGCTGTCAAAAGCAATTATCGTATCGTTTTGCTATAGTATTAGTACAGACAGATTTTATATATATGTACAGATATAGCTGGAATTTTGTGTGATACGTAGTCGTGGTTTATTACACTTGTGTGCATTGCTGTTATCGAGGTCTGCGGTATAAACAATTTGGAAGCTTCCATAAAAAAGGAGATAACAGTATTTATTCAGTTTGCACTTTTTGCTAGTGTTTGAAAATGTGTGCTTTAGTCTTAGAGGTAATTATTACGACTCCCTTCCCTACATATCGTCTTCATTAGCTAGAATATTAGTACAGACGGGTTTTATCAGATACACGACATATATATGTACAGATATAGCTGGAACCTTGTGCGATACGTAGCCGTGGTTTATTGCCTTGCGTGCATTGCTGTTATCGAGGTATGCGGTATAAACAATTTGGAAGACTCCATTAAACTAGGAGACCGAGATAACAATATTTCTTCAGTTTGCACTTTTTTCTAGTGTTTCAGTATTCATACTTTAATCTTGGGAGATGATTATTATGGCTTTCGTCTTCACGTAACTCATATGTTTTCTTTTTTCAGGTCGTTGCTTAGTCTACATTCACCACGACTCATCCCGCTGTGGTGAAATGAAATCCATAGGTTACTTCTTCCAGAATGCTGGCTTGGTCTCTGTTTGTGACTCTGATATCAAAGAAGAATTGAGACAGCAGTATCTTAATACAGCTGCAATCGTTATTCTTATTTTATCTGCAAAGTGAGTGCTGTGCTCTAGTTTTTGTTTTTATTGTTATGATGATTGATGTTAAAAGGCAAGGATTTTCTTGTTAACAATTACTAGTGGTGAACACCTGCCACTAAAAGCTTTGACTGTGTTTAAATCCATTAATGTGAGGCAGAACATTAATAATTTCTTCATGTATTAACCAAGAGAAGCTGTTATTTGTGAGTTTAACAAAGAAAACAGCATAGTAGTCAAGGCAAAGCTGCGCAAAAGCCAAAGATGTTTAAGATTCACAAGGGGAGGTTGAGGTGGACCTGGACCTCTTACTTTTGAATGAGATGGTACGTTGGCAACGGCGATTTTAGACTTTCTGAGCTCCCTTGGCCTTTTCATATATGCGAGGCCCTGAGCCCTCGGCGATATGCGAAACCCTAGGCTTTTCCACTACGCGACGTCTTACATAGAAAATTTTGAGTTTACGAAGCAACAAAAACCGCATTTTGCTGAAATTGAAGCCCATTTAGGATCCACTGGGTTTAAAAGCGGGAGTCTGTGCGTCTTATAAAACGAGCTCTGTGCCATGGCCTCTTTGCCTCTCCTAAATCCTCTCACTTTGTATGAGCTTTGTTTCTTTGATTGATTGTTTGGCATTCGTTACAAGGCTAAAGTGGGCTCACGGACTTGCCGACAGTCTGTCACTGTTGTGTTCGCTCACTTTAACAATGTTCATTACCCGTGATTTCCATTAAGTTTTATCGGAGATTCTTACGCGGAAGGTGCGAAGCCCTCCGACAACCATACAGGGATAGAGTCAAACCTGGGATACCTGCAGACGCTGAGGACACCTTCAGTAGTCAGACCATTTGCTTTTTTTGACAAAAATCAGCCGCTGGTACGAAGGATGCCTCCCTGGGGTGATCTTTCTGGGAATCGAAAATTACGACAGTATAACCTCAATATGTCTCCGCTTGCGCCCCTCCACCCACACTGGTTTACTGAAGGAGAGGAATGACAGTTAAAAATACGTAAGGATAGTTTTAAGGATTGGTGCTGAAAATTGGAGCTAAGTCCCCGAACTTCTCGGCTCCACCCAAACACACGCACACATCGTTCCGTTGCTGCATTGGCGAGTGAAATGTCTTACACTTCTTTAAGTGAATCTCAGTCTATGTAACGTATGTTCTTTATACAGACTTAATATGCTTTCAGTTTAACAAGGAACTAAGCTTTTATTAGTTGTTAGCATCTATCGCATCAATCGTTGGCTA
Source organism: Chironex yamaguchii (assembly GCA_024741275.1). NCBI lineage: Eukaryota > Metazoa > Cnidaria > Cubozoa > Chirodropida > Chirodropidae > Chironex > Chironex yamaguchii. The sequence continues at coordinate 5,341 of JANTCA010051218.1, forward strand.
TTTAGTAGGAAATTGCTTTTCCCATTGCTTTTTTTCCTTTCTCTCTCCGCCATGGTATCGTAGTCTGAACGTTGGAAATTTGATACTAAATAGCTGTGTATGTTTTAAGAAATTTGCTTCGTTATAACCGGAAAGAAAGAATGTTATACTTCTTTCCAAGCCGTTAAGAAAGTTTACAACGGGCTTATATTTACATCTTTGTAGTCTAGACAAGGATTAGCTATATTTATGTAGTAGTGCTTAAAGCGGCCCCTGTGCCGTCCTATTGGAACACGACCTTGATTTCAAGTCTTACAGAATGCTGATTTCAGTCAGACTAGGATAACTGTATTGTTTTTCCAGGCAATGTTATCATTTCTGTGTGTTTGGTCACTAGATATATTGATGAACAGAAGCCGAATGACATTATCCCATTCCAAGAAAAAGGGAAAGCATTGGTGTTGGCTGTAATTGAAGAGCTTAGTCATACTGACCAAGCCATAACAGATAGTATTTTTCACGGCTTGCCTAAAATAGACCTAACAGGGGGAACTGGCTCAGGAGCTGGATATCAAGTCAATAGAGATCAAGTGCGGGCACTCATTGAGCATTGTCATAAGATGGCATTTGGATCAGGTGATGTGTTGATTAAGCAAGAGGAGCCTGAACAGTGTGGTGGAGGTATGGAAGCAGATGATGACAGTTCCGATGATGAGTGTAAGTACAACCTTCGGTTTTAAAGTTATTTTGTTTTAATAATAGGACAGCCTAAGGGAGATATTGGTCAGCCTTCGATGCCGGATATGTACCCGTCCGCTATTCGTCTGTCAAGAAAAGTGCCAGTCTGTGAACCATGGTACCTGAGGACAAGTTGTCTTCCATGTTTTATGGATGCCATGTCTTCTATGTCTTATGGATGCACTGTCTGTAATATTATTAAGTTTTACTGGAAGATGACGTACACGCTAACGAAGCAAGATCTTATGTTTTGATAGACCCGATGTAGTTGTTGTTAGGCTGTTTTAAAAAAAACCGATATCTTGCGTTTTGATGTATCGTTCTTCCACAACAGTTGGTTTGAGCCTGTGTTGCCAAGGACTTGCGAAATCCATTGCTTGCGTTTTTTGTAGCATTGTTCTTGGAATCTAAAATATGTGAGCTTGATCTCATCCTGAAATCCCTATAATTTAGCAACTGTGATGGTGATCAACCTACAATCGATTTTCAATGGATGCTGTCATTTGCTTGTGTGGTCATATATGTTGTTACAGTGTAAAAGGTGGGTCCATTAGAATATCGAATTACATTGGGAATAGTTCTCTTTCTATTTTTCGGGGGGGGGGGGGGGTATGGGTTTGCTGCTGTACATCTGCTGTATGTTTTAAGATGGAAAGAATCCTGCTGCGAATAGGTGGATGGCTATCTGCGTTACTCCATCCCACAACCTGCATTTTACGACGACATAGGGTAATTCTTTTATGTTCTTTTGTGCATGATAATATCCCACTCGTTCTTCTCTTAGCCCTTGTTGTTCCCCATCTTGGGCGTGAGACATAGCTTCGGCAGTGTTGGTGTACCGTAGTCTTATACCATCCTGCGATGTATTCCAGTTATATTGCAACCAATTTGTGCTGCTGTCTGGATCTTGTAACCCGCTTTGTTCTTTGGGAAACTATCATTATTTTAAGGATGTCATATTACTAAAGTCATTCGCTTTATTATAAGAATCGAGGCAACAATCAATTTTTATATTAATAAGACACTTGATTCCCATCTCTACATTACTTCTCATATTAACGAAAAATGAATTCGACCATATTAGCAGAGCGTTCTGTTAGCATGGCTTTCATATAGCCTAATTTGACTTTTTGCAAATATAAAAAGGAATGTCGAGATTAGAACCAAGTGTCTCTTTAACATAAAAAATGATAGTCGTCTCGATTCTTATAATAAAGCAAATGGCTTTGGTAAAATGTGATATAACCCGCTAAATCGATCCCAGGGAGGTACAGATGGGTTTACTTGTATAAATGTCATGCATGCCACCCATCCACATGAAGGCAAATCAACAGCATCATCCCATTAGCTCTTTTAAAAAATGATCGTTGTCTTTTTTCTTATAATCAAGTTTGTTATTAGACTGTGCTTTCCACCTGGCATTGCATCATTCACTTTAAATGTTTGAACATTCTAGCAGTCAACAGTGAGAGAGATAACCTTTACTTTCCTTGTCCCAAGTAATAATAACATGCCAAAAATCAGCAAATTGCACAATGACCTTTTGAGTTGTTGTTTATTTGTTGCTGATGAATAATTTCCCTATTTAAGAAGAAATTTGTGATTTACGTGATGGATCTTTTGTTGTCAGCTGTCTCCAGAACATTTGTTGACAATAGCAGTTGAATAGACAAAGCTGAGAAGCTTGTATACGCCATGCCTGGTCTTGTAGGTGGAATTGCCACAGTGCTTTGTCTTACTAAATTCAATAAATCTTAGTTGTACAGCTGGCTTTAAGGACATTCTATTGGTCAACTTCATGTAAACACATGCGGAACTTTTCAGAGGGGTAGTTACAGGTGTTTCCTGTTGATAGCGAAAGGATAATCGTGTGGCAAACAACCTAGCTTACAATGGAGTGCTGCTGAATCTGTCTTTGGTTTGTGTTGAGGTTAAAATGTCACTGGACAGGTTGGAGATGATAGTTAAAAGTGGACTGTGATCACGTCCGTTGTTGCGGGGCTGGCCTTTGTTTGTAAATGGACGTTTCCTTGAAAACTAGCAGAGTTGATTGACATAAAACGACTTTCGTTGACATTTGTGTTGAAAAGGCCTTGCTAGGATATGATTATAAGGGCGACATGCTGACGAGCGGAGGAATGACAGACTTGTTTGGTCTGTTAGAGACAAGTAAAGCTGGATTGGACTGGTTGTGTTTCTATGTGTGTGTGTTTGTCCCTGGCAGCAGTGACCCTGCTGAGCCGCCTGTCACTTGTGAAGAACTGGCACGAGGGTCGAAATCGGTTGACAGGTTCCTCGTTGGTGAGCCATACATGGAACAGTAAGGGAAGAAAATTTTATTCAATGTGTGCGTCGTGGTTGTGTGTGTTATGGAGGTGTCGCAAATATGATGATCCTTACGACAATAAACTCAAATGATAGCAGAATGACTCACGATCTGATTGTGTATCCAATCAATCGCCAATCTCCTTGATCACAACTACTACTTTACATTTACATCTACTCCACAAATAGACCCTTTCAGTGTTACGTCACACGACCCGTTGTCAATGGCAACGATCCCACCAACGGGCAAACAATGAGGTTCGTCCACAGCGTTTCGTATGGAGCATGGTCTTGTTTTGGTATTATTGTAGTGTTTTTAAGGTCTTGTGCGTTGTAGAATGCCATCTAAATACATTAATAAGTGGGGAGAAGCACAGGGAAGATATTTAGAGAAACTTGAGGGTCCTTCCTTTTTATAAAATTACTGTCTTCTGAAAAATACTTGCCATCTCTGGCAGTAAGGTCGGTGTGTGTTGACAACACAAAAACATAACCTCGACAGAGTTAAGTCTTCGACGTAAAATTACTAACATTCTGCTCTGGACACCTGATCTTGGCCATAAGGTATTCTTTTTCTTGCTTCAAGTAGTCAATCTTCATGACTGTCCACTTCAGGTTCAAGTTCAGTGGTACTGTAGATTACAGAAGTGAAGAATCTTCATTAGGGGAAGCGTCTTATGTATAAATAGCAGTGTGCAGGGATTACGTATTGTTGAATAGATTTGTTTCGTCGTGTGATTTTTTAGGCTATCTGTCTTCTTATAGTTAGTGGCCTTATCTTATTTTCTTTTGACTCTGTATCCAAAACCATACCAAAAGTCGAAGGCAAAGGGACTTTATAAGCAAGCTTAAAGGCTTCCCCATCAATCCATGATTGCTGTATCCATTGGCAATACAGCTTTTTGACATTTTCAAAGCAAAATAACTTAAAAACTTACCAGGAACTTACCTTCCCTCGCACCACAATTGAAAGTTTTAATGCCGCGATCGGCTTTGGTTTCCGGCTTCAACTTGTTGCTATGCGCGGTCGTTAAGGAGATCCGAAAAGGTCTGAACTTATTCCTACAAGCTATTTTAGGTCAAAAGGGTCTTACATAATCATTTTTAAATAATTTGGGACATACAAGAATTTACTTTTATGAAATGAGTATTTATTTACGTCACAACATTTCTTAATCTAAGGTTACAGTCGAAATTTTTAGGATGTCCCCCACAGTGGGCTGGAGTGTGTGAGCGGAGATAGGTAGTGACCCTCCGCACTTATTTCTGGTCCATCTGAAAGTGTGTTTAAAACCAGTGTCCTTAGGTCCATGCATGAACATATAGATATAGACATGCACATCTACAAATGCTTATTTTCTTTATCCACGAAAGATACATACACGTCCTTTCAAATTTGTTAAAGGAGTACGGAAGGTTACGTTTTAAAGTTCTAAACGGACATCATAAAATTAATTGGTAAGTGATGGTAACTGCCAAATAAGAAAATCTTGCCGAGTAGAAAGTACCCTGTACATTTATTTAACAGTATTTTCAACAAGGCTGAGCCGTAATATAAGGTTATTTTCGAATAATTTCTTATGGTATTTGATATTTTGCACTTTGACCTATTGATCGTTTACATAGGCTTATTTCGAGAGAGTTTGTAGTGACGCGGTCAGCAAGTAATTACATTCCAATTTCACCTCTGAGAAACAACGTCACCGTAGCTCAGTTGTCAGAGCATCTGCCCGGAAAGTAAGGTGGTGGGTTCAGCCCCCGCCTTGGATGTACCATTTGTTTGTCATATCATGTTGGGGTTACCAATGTCATAGTATTAGGACCCTTTGGAGTTGTGACCGTTTGAGTTGTGTAGAAATGGCAGTTGATTTGGAGAAATTATGAGAAACTAATCGCACATTCATGATTTGATGAATTGTCAGGACATTTTTTAAACATTGTAACTACAGGGGAAAGTTCCCCTGTATGCCCAATGCATTCCCTTGTAGTTATTATCAAAATCAAAACAATTCCCCAGTAGTTTGAGCCCTTTCCTATAATGTAATCAAAGCGCACCTGTGGTGAACTCACGGTCAAGTATTGCCCTTGTGATACGACATTTGCTGTAACCTTGCTTTTGTAAGCTTTATTTTTATAAAGTAAACATTTTTATCGAAAATTTACTAAATGCCTAGGTTCCTGAGCAACAGACCTAAAAGTTGCATTTTTGTTTTCATGTAACATCTCTAATACGAGATAGGGGCGTCACACCCAAATCTTAAATTTGCCCACCACCACCCCCAACGAAAAACCCCACCAGCCGCCACTGCCATTAATCCTGATGGATTCTTCTAATGATGACATGACATACTCCACTCCATTAATGCCAGCTGGTTCTCATGATGTGATGATGGGCTGCACTCGCAAAACAATCCAATTTCCACTCAACCAAAAACATTGTGGTACAATTGTAGGGTCACTAACAAGTTCACACTCAACCGATTTGGATAACTCCTTTTATTCCTTTTACAAAGGAATTAACCGTGAGTTAATTAGTAATATTGATGAATAATGGCGACTCCTGCATCTCTCTCATCATATTTGGCCCCTTTCGCAAATTTTCCCCTGCAGTCGAAATTCCTTTTCAAATGCGCTGTTCATGATTCCGTCACTAAAAGTTGAAAACGATAGTATGTGTAATAGACTATACAAAGTTCAATAAAAGGTATAATATTGACGTAAATGTAAAAGCGTAGGTCCGGTATAAGTCAGTCAGATATAAAATTTGCAACTTATCGTCCTTTTAAGGAAGAGCACAATCCATTTGCGAATTCTCGAGCTACACGGCCTTGTGATTTGAATGAAAATATATTTAAAATCCAAGGTGTTTGGATCTCGATTTAAAGACGAGGTTTTATGGTCGTTGGTTTGGTATGTCATTTTATTTTACGATCGTAAAAGTATGGCAGTCCATTGTGACAAGTTGAAATTTGATTTATTGTGGAATGATCATGCCCGGAAACGATGCAAGGAGTCAATGGAGACAAATATGACACAGACATATTGCATTGTTTTCTTGTCCACTCACCCTGCAGGTTCTGTACTTTCCGCTAATTAAGTATTGTTCTGTCAGGAAGGATATGTTAATTAGTACCTTGCTAAATATTAAACGGAACAAATGAGCAATGTTATTTTACGAGAAGAGCCTGTAATATTTCGCTAACATGCAATGTCAGATGGTGTAAATGATGGACTTGGATAAGTTACACAGTTTCAGGAAACATCGTCCTGGTTTAATGTGACCCGTATAACTGACTTCTACAAAATTGGATTGAGGAGGTAAGTGGTCGAGTATCTTCTTTTCTAATGACTTTTGGCAGTGATCTGTTTGACTTTGGACGCTTGGTGTCATCTTAATAGGTGTTTGGTGACCCCATTTGCTCATCTTGCGGATTGTAGACCAACCTTTATTTACCATCGCTAAGGACGTTAGATTAACAGACAGAAGGTATTGGTGAATACAAAGCTTATCACTACGGAATGTTGTCAGACCTTTCAAAGGAAGTATACAAATATTTCATGTACAATGGCGACCTCTCACAGTCTGTTGTCTTTTCCGTTGTTGTGATTTTATCAGCAATGCCCCGAACACGTTGTCATGCTGATGAAAAACCATAGCAAGTTTGGGTTCGTTTTTGTCGTCGATTTTGAAACAAGAAACGACCTTGCCTTCGAAAACCCGATTGTTGTAACAAGTAAAGTCAAACAGATTTTTAATGGCGAGTGGTAGTGGACGGCAATTGTCTTCGATAAGGTGAGCACGTTATCCTTCATTTGTTGGTACCATATTGCGGCCAGCGTAATTAAAATATAATTAAGACAAGACAACGATTGATCTTATGCCTTTTACATTGTGCAGACAAGTGATATTAAATTATCCTGTTTCTGTAGCAATAGTAACCAATAGTAACTCAATCAAAGGCAATTGCCAAGAGCCCACGCAACAATTATTTAGGCAGTGTACCACTCTCTACTTGCATCGGTGTTTGGTCAGTACAACTGGACAGAAAATCGACGTGAGCCTCGAGTCGTTGTCAATACGTAATTGTTCTCGTCGTGTAGTTTTGACGCGGAGGCCACACTTCAGGTACGTAACTCATAAGTCACTGACGTCGCAGTTAGGTTGATTTATTGAACGCAGTGAAGAAAGGAGTATCATACGTGGCAGGTAGGTTTATATCGGATATTTTTCATGCTTTGGCTTAATTGAGCATGCACGTGGCCTTACCTTACACCTATTAGGGTGGCAACGATATGGGTCTCTGAGGCGTTACTTATCGGTAGCTTTCCTTGCCTTTTTTAATAATAGTGGTTACCATTGCCGTATATTTACAGTTAGTAGCCACCTGGGTGCTCTCCCTGAGCTCTCATCGTATTTAATGAATTCAGTACCGTTTTACTTCAAGCCCTGCTAATTTTTATTGACTTAGTAAAAGTTGAACAAGATCAAGGTGACAATATCACCCAATCCTACTGTAAACAAAGGTCATGTTAATAAAGTACGATATATAAATACTAAAAAGATTGCCACCTGTTTGTACATTGATTAGTCTTCTATTGGTAATAATGAGTTGGAGACCCTTTAACACAGAGCTTATTGACAACCATCTTTATGCAATTCCCGTTGCTATGTCAACTTCATTTTTCATATGATACATCATAATATCTCTGGTGACTCAGCAGATGTTTCTAAGTGTAAACATGTAAGTGTACAGAAAAGGGAATTTAGATAATATTGAATATCGTTCTGGTTGCTAAGTTAACACTAATTAATCATCAGGCTTAAAACAGATACCGTGATTGGGTTGAGCTGTTAATCTCAGTAAGAAAGGTGTCAGTTTTGTAGTTATGAGGCCCGGCTTATAAGCCTCTGTTGTAACTTTGATAACTTCTGTTTGCTGTACAAGACCACCCTGGCAACTTCTTTCTGTTTGGTAGTTTCTTGTTCAAATTATTAAACATGTGGTGAGCTTGATTTCACTAAATGGAGGAAATTTCAAGCTGAAATTGAAACTTAAGCTACATCTTTTGTTTCTTGACCAGATACCCTACAGGATCTTATGTCAAACTATTTGCTTGGGTAGAAGGGGCCATGCTGTGAAATTTAAACTGGGGTGGCTGAAGATCTTGATGAGATAGCAATTTTCTCGCAGTGGATTTTTCGAGAGTTGGCAATGATTCAGTACAATTCTTGATGTTAGGTTTATATTAAATGCATTTGTAAATCATCTACCTTTTTGTAAATCATCTAAGGTAGGCTGTATGCAAGAAGAATTATTGGTGCTTCATTTGAATATATGGAAAATCAATACAATAACAAATATGGGCTGAATATTAACTCCTTAAAAAACTCTTACTCAAACCTCTTTTTAACATGTTTTTTGACTGCCTTCTTAAAATCCCCTCTAAATTTCCTTGAATCGCCCTTCTGCATCCACCTCTTAAATAATACACATGCAACCCAAGAAAGTCCCGCAGTTGATAAAACCAACTTGGTGCAACGATCTTAACTATCTCGTTAATTTTTAGGCAATGGGGCATATCCCTAGCACTAGAAATGGTATGTCCCCAAAATGCATGCGTTTTTTCATCCACTGACATTTCTCAACATTTAAATGTAGGTCGTGTGACACTTTTTTCTCTTAAACTTTCAATATGTTGCAAATGTTCCTCTTCTGTAGCACTATAAATTGCCAGGCATCAAAATATTCAGCAACAAAGTTCTCCATTCCCTAAAAATCAATTTGATGTTCTCTCCAAGTGTAAGTGGACTCCCATGTAATCCTTGAGGCATTTTTGTCTTTTCAATGTATCCCCAAGGGACAACAAAGGCAGCTTAACCCTTGTCACATCCTTTTAGTAGGTCTCGGATATTGTCATAATTTTCTCATAGTTGTTTACCAATTGCTTCAATTTGTTGCCAGGTCATTCTTAGCCTCTCCATAGGATGTCAGTACGTATGAGCCTGATACACTGACTTTTACTTCTTTTTGCATAATGTCAAGCATCCTTTTGGTATTCAACTCCATTAGGCTGCCAGTCATCACCCTCTTCTTTAACTTAATTGACAGACAACAAGTGTTGCAGACAGAAATGTTGACGCTTTGCTTGTCCATAGGAAATCACATGTCATGTAAACAAGATTATTCTCTTTCACATTCTCTTCGACAATATAAACTTTGCTTTTGTTTTGACTTATCCCTTTAATTGCCCCCTTAGCCCACGTGAACTCATTCTCCCTGGTAATGGTTACTTTAGCAACTGAATGAAATCACCTGGTGTTGAGCAAATTCCTGCATTATATTGGATTGAAATTGGATCTATACTGTCTCTTCTATCATGATCTCTCATTGCCACTTTGAATTGATGCTCTGAATGAATTCCAGAAGTAAATGTCATGATATTAGATGAAATGAGTAAGGACTCATGATCCTAAAAGTGCTTGTGATCTTCTTGTTTATTAAATTTCAATGACATGTGACAGACACTATCTAGTTCAAACTTTTGGTCTGATATTCCTAAGCCAACTTATTCACAGCAGCTATTGGGGGTTTATTTGGTAACTGCTCATACCCATTCCTGGGAATCATTGATTACTGACAGCCAGGGTCATATAGAAAATTTAGTTTCAACCCCCCAACATTTATTTCCAAATAAATATGTTGTGATGCCTCAAGATCAATAAACTGTAACTACTCCATGTTTCTCGTCTAAGTATGTCCGTTAGACTATGATACTGATCAATGCTGCTATTGCTTGTTTCTACATTGTTTTGTGATATGTCTGACTTTAAAACAAACATAGCATTTCTTCAGTTGAAACATTACAGCCTCCTGTGTCGCAGTTTCTAGTAATTGTCACAAGCTTGTCCTCTTTTAATGTTTTGTTGAACAATCCTTGTTGGGGATATTCTGCTAAGTTGAGTCGCAAGGGAATCAACCTCATTGTCCAAGCAGCCTAAACAGTCTCTTTCTGCCATCACAGTGTTTACAAAAGTCACCTCTTTGGGAAATAAGTGACATCTCATTTTGTTTCTATGAGTTCCAAAATTACTTTGGGTGTGGCAGATCCATTGGGTTGAAATATGTTGGCTTGCTTTCGCTTTTGACTATCCAGGTTTGACGTAATATGATTGACAATGAGTTAACTAATTACATGTTCTTTAGTTACTTCATATAATATGCCTAATATTCTTTTCAGTTTGGTTCATAGATACCAGACACATAAGTTTTGCTTTTAATTCATTGTGTTTAGTTTTTCCATCCGATTTTTCCATTTCATTTGTGACTTTCTGAAATGCTTTCCCTTTTCATCAATTGGGCTTCTAATTCTGTGATCCATGCCTGAAAGGACTGACTGTTATGTCATCAAAATTTTGTGATTTTTAGTAATCCAACCATCTCCATTTTCTGGTAGACAATATCTTTAGTCCTGGCATGTCAGTATCTTGGTAAAACGGGATGTTGGTTATAGGAGGTCTTGGTGGAACCTCCAAATGTTATGTTTATATTAAATGCATTTGCAAATCAACTAAGGTGTGCTGTATCTAAGGAGAAGTACCGATACCAGTGTTTCATTTGAATATATACCAAATCACTTTAACAGAAAAAAAGTAGCAAATATGGGCTGAATACTTAACTACTAGAAAAACTCTTACTCGAAACTCTTTTAAAATGCTTTCTAATTGTCTTCTTAAATTACTCTCAATATTCTCTTCAATCCTCCTTCTGCATCCACCTCTCAAATATTGGTCACAGACAAACACAGTTAGCATCAGGATACCATTTAGTGACAGCAATTAAAACGAATCACATGTAAAACTGCATGTTAATCATAACTCAACAAAACACAACATTGAAACTAACAACTGTTACAAATTGCATCAATTAATGGCCTTAGAGAATTTTAAAGCACTGCCTGGACATAAAAGAAGAAAGCCAAAGAAATACTATTATTAGAAACAAGTGTAAAATGAATGAAAATTCTCTGAGCAATAGCATAGTCAAAGCTCTATGTTGAATGTTTTATTAAAAAATGGCCCAATACTGATCACGTGAATTTTTGACGTAAAATCATAACAATATCTGTTGAAAACAATCATTATGTGATTTGTGTGCGTGTAATATTGCCAAAGAATTGAAACATTCTGCAAACATTGTTAAATGCAGCTATGACTTTATTCCTTTTTGCTGTTGAAAATGATCGTTCTGCTGCTGCAGTGGTGGCTGGATTGACTAAAATCAGTTTGCATCATGTGATAGTGTTAGGGATCAATAATAGTTGTGGTTTGGGTTGAGATTTTATTTTTCTTAAGATGTCATCAAAGCATTCAGGCTCTGTGTCTTTGAACAAGGAATGAAGAATGTCACTTTCTGTGGAAAAAATTGCAATATCAAATTCACTGTCATAGTGCTCATTTTTCTCATCTACAATGTCTCGCAAAGTGACACACTGTATGAGTAAAGATTCCATATTCCCGTAGGCTTCGAAACTTGGGTTTCTCAAATCTTTCCTTAATTGGCCTGACCAAAGCATCTTAGTGTATTTTTTGTAGTAATCTTGAGAATAATTCATTCTGGATATCATGAGTCATCGACTTGCCTTGCTTTTTGCTAAGCCAGTCTTTCATCTCTGGAAATGACATTTGCTTACAAATCATCACAGACATTCCAATAATGCAAAATATTTGAATTACTCAAGGACTCTTAAAATATAACAACATTTAATTGCTGTATTTTCTTTTTTTGTGTGTCAATCATTTCTGCTACATCATGACACTGTGGGATAATTATCTCATATGATACAGCAAACCTGTGGCATTTACTAACTTGATGCTTTTCAAATTTTTCTAATGCACTTTTCCAATTTCTTAAAGCTATGTCAACAAAAATGGCCTCCTTAGAGCACTCGTCCTCAAGATTTTGTTTTGAGTGATTCTTACACACAAACATGTGACAGAGCTTTGACTGCATTGTATTCAGGCCAAGGATATTTGTGGAACAACTTGTGCTGGCATGATTTTAATTACCAACTACCTTAAAAGGAGAAGTAAAAAGGCTCTATGGATTGAGTGACTTTCCTATAAATTCACTGGAACTGCTTCACCCCTTGTCAAAGATTTACTTTCAGTATTCACTAATGTGGTTGACCTTATTATTTCAGTACAAATTTTACTTGGTGCTGTTGCCTTTGAAGAAAGTTGAAAGAATTGGCTAGTTTCCTTTTGTTTACTATGAGACATGGCTTCATTGCTTTATAAGGTAAAGTTGGGATGACATAATAATCAAATGATACAACAAGTAATAGGAAATTGTATGTTACAGCAACCTCAAAAAGACTTCCAAATTCTATTATATTTGATCACTGCTTTGCTTTTGAGAAATGATGAATCTTTGAGGTGTCATCTTGAAGCATCGAACTGGCTTTGTTATCGGACAGACGGACAGACAGATAGATAGATAGATAGAGAGATAGTTAGATAGATAGATAGATAGATAGATAGATAGATAGATAGATAGATAGATAGATAGATAGATAGATAGATA
>JANTCA010051229.1:7902-17966 GCA_024741275.1 Chironex yamaguchii
AGTAAGGAGGATATCCCAAATTTGAATTTCGCTAACTTTAATGTTTTCACTTTCCCATAGCGACGATTTTAAGCAATAGAATACAAGTAAGAAATCTCGCGGATTAAATAGAACTTTTAGCTTATAATATAAATATACATTAAACAGGGCGTGACGGGTGATCAAACAACATGTTCCAGCCAGTGTACACCAAGCATCAATTACTCCAAGAGAACAGCCATCTCAAGCTTGTAATGGTATAAGTACTCCCAAAACATGCGATTCTGCCATAGGTCAGCATTCAATATTAGATTCAAAAAGCTCCAAAATGTATAAGGACGAACGTTTTCGGATAATCGGCATAGCTACATCGTCCTTCCATTTCAGTAGATTGGAGTTTGTCTACATTAAAACAAGAAAACTACTTTGTAAGCAGAAAGTATTAGATTTTTTGACTGGCAAAATATGGTCTCTAGACCCCCACTGGATTGCAATGTCTTAACGCTTCGATGTTTTGAGTTTTTAATTTCATAGTTTCAAGTTTATTTTTATACAAAACAAACCTACTTCACTCCTGATTTTGCTTTTGATTTCGGTGTCTGTTCTTTTTTAATATAATGGCAATAAGTATCCATTCTATGAAAAATAAAAGAAAATGATCTGGATTCATCCTTTTAATATTCAAATGACAAAGAGGTTGATCGAGGTACACATCAACGTACGAAAAAAGCCGTAGATAAGCAAATGTGCTTTTCATTTTTAATTTATTCGGTGCAAACTTTTGTACAAAAAATACAATTATTTGCCTACTTGTTGGGTGTCTATCGATATCATAAGTCGAAAACAACTAAGACCATTCATACTATTGAAATTTTTCGTACTACCCGTTCTTCCGCCAGTGTTCACCATCTCTTGTAACCAATTCATTTCCACTTCATATTCCTTTTGACATTGCCCTTAAATTGCAATTCGAGTTCTTCCTTATTACTTTTCCCCATGTTCAGTTGTAAGTAGCCTCGCCGAGCTGAAACAGGTCTGGTGTCTCTTTGTTGAAATTCTGCGTCCCTTTAATCAGAGATGTGCAGTCATTTACAGACTATATTATCTTTCCTTCAACATAATTGTTTTGAAACTCTTCTTAGAAGTGAATAAAGGACGTTCTGCCAGTAGTCAGGATCGGAAATGATTGTATATAGCGAACCCTCGTCACCTCATCACCAATTATCAACTGCCCCGCCCCTCTTCAGTTTTGCTCTGGATTCGCCTGAGTATATCAGTCCTCTGGGGAGTCACTGCTTGCTTATCCTGTCCATATTTGCTAACCATCGTAGATTTCTTATTGATCATGATATCCTTAATTAAGCACAGGTCAGCTGGCCAGGATATCTTCATTTTTGACCTTTCGAGGAAAGTTTCAGAAAAACATGAAAAGGAAAACAGGAAAACATTCAAGATGCAATAACATTTCACATCATGTATGCGTGTAATTTGTGTATGTGAGCTTTATGCCCTGACCATGTCTCATCACGATACAACAAAAAGGAAAGCACAACAGCCCAATATACCTTTCGATTCACTCTTTTTGACATATGCCTAGTTTTCCTCCATCTTTCCTGTAATCCGCTGACTTTCCTTGTCGCGGAGTATCAGAAAGGGTGCTTCCTAGATTTTTAAGGTTCTACAGTAGGCTATGCATGTTTATGATGATAACGTTTACTTCTGCTTCAGATGCTCGTAGGTTCGTTACATGTTGGTAAGAACAATGTTTTCCTCATGTTGATCTTTAGGCTGAACTCTGATGCAGTTCTAACGAGGTTGTCTATCAGAACCTGTATACTTTCAGCAGCGTCCACTGTCGGGAAGTCTCCTCACACTCACAGGGAGGAATCGTATCTTAACAACTTTACCATTGATAACAGTCACGTTTTTCCCCTGTTGAAGGATACCTAGCGGGATATTTTGACCCTATATATGTAAGGGCGTTGTCAGAAAAAGAGCGAGTTTTGTAAGACAGAAGGTCATGTAAATAAGAACGATTGGAATATCTTACTGTTTAATAGAAAGTGTTGCGTTCTTCTTTTTCTTGTCTACTGTTGTCACGAACAGATAGTTTATGTCCTCACATCCACAACCAGTGCACTCACATTAGACATCATCTCTCGCACTCGGATCTTGGTTGTATATGTCTTTGTTTTAAACTGAGAAGCCCTAAATAAGCCAGCATTATGATTTGCCTGGATGTATATCTCCTCTCTTGAAATGCAACTCCTAGCATTGCTGCGAGGTAGAGAGAGAACACTGCTGGAGCTAGTACATATCTTTGTTTCACGCCACATTTTACAGCAAAGTAGCCTGAAGTTCATTTTGCAATATCAGAAGTCTAGGCATCATTATTAATACCGTGGCGTCCAGCCCAGGTGTCACATGTGTAAATCTGACGCTAAACAGCTCAGTAGGTTAGGCTATTAGTCGCTCGTCTGCCTCAGTTATTAAGTGTCTGTTTAGTGGTGTATACGGTTTGGTTTTGTGCCTACAAGGCTTCCATTAATCACTTGCTCTACTAAATCCATATAGATGTCGACAGGGTTCTCTATACACTTCCCAGTCGACTTTATTTGTCACTTTCTTAAGGCCTGCAAATGATTGCATTTCTTCAACCACAAAAAGGCACTTATAGATCACAGGAGCCGCAGTGGTATAGTGGATAAGACGACGATCGTGCAAGCCAGAGGTTGCAACTTTAATTCCGCGTCGACTCAAACAAAATACCATTGGTGAGAGAAGGTAACGAGAGCCCACTCTCATAAAGAGTTCACTTCCTAGCAAATTCCCTAACCCTGGCATGGGAATCAGCTACGCTCAGTAATGAGTATTCTACAAAAATAAAGATCACAATGTAAACAACATCTCCCCTTCAAAGGGTCTTCTTTTCTTTTTGCATTTCCTCTATTTTCTTCTAGCAACCATGTTAATTACTGCAGATCTAAACGAACTCATAGTCTGAAGAAGTAGGTGTTGCTTTCATATTTTCCATCAGCAGGAATGTACGATTAAGATAAGAGTTCCTTTGTGATTCGCTAGTTGTAATGAAACAAAGTCTGCCTTCAACAACAGTTAGATGTATCATGTGAAACAATATGACGGGCAACCGATGAATATGGCCATGTAATTCATCCCTGATAAACATTTTGTAATTAGTTCTTCAGTTAAAATGTACCGATAGGTTCAAATGTCGTTTATCGGTCTTAAAGGTTAATTTCATAAGACAAATGTCTTTACCGTTCTGTACTACTTTTGCAAAAGTTGACACGTTTTTCCTGTCAGTTGCTTTCGGAAACAAACCACGTACCTAGTTTTGAATAGCTAGTCTTAGGCTTTGAATTACTATAAAGTCACTGCTTTTCAAAAGGTTTGTGCATGATGACGTTTTACCTAATTGCCTTTGTTTTGCCTGTATTCAATACGTTTCAATATGCATTGCGCCATCAGTAGCGAGGGGCACTGTTTGTTTTCACAACTTCTGTTTTGATCTATCCTTAGATTCTTATCCCGAGAGTGCACTTTACTACAAATGGAACAGATATAACACATCCGCAGGAACAATGGCAGTGCCTGGTATTCAGTGGGAAAATGATGTAACAGAAGGTCCAATATTTCACTTGACACGTATAGAAACAGTTGACTCTTTGACGACTTTCAGTCAAGGTACCTTAAAACTTCATATTACTTTTATCAACACGTGACACTCTATCGTTGTTAAACAAAACTACAGTACTATTACAATCAACATCATGGGGCTTACTAAATCTAACTTTAACATCGTAAATAGAAGCTGTATACCAGGTTTTAATATAGTTTCAAAATTTGCCACACAATATTTTGGAACCTTCCACATTTATGTGGAGCTCAAAAAGTCTCAAGTTTCCAAGGTAATAAAGGAAATTTGCTTTAGCATTCTTAACTAAACGTACTACCATTGTTTGTAACTTCTCGTATGTACATATATATACACACAAACTAGTACTTTAGCGGTATGCACGAAACGGTCAAATACCCCATTTTGTTTAATACGACTATCGTAAGGTGACCGAAATTGAACTCAGCGCTATAATCTGACACTGACTCCACGTTAACACCTCCAGATGGAGGGTCTCACATAATCCGCAGGGTCTTTCTCAAGCACTTTTGAGGCACATGTGGTGCAATGGACGACGCATCTAACTGAAGAAGCTGTGAGCAGAAAGCACGTAGCTATGACGCACATCATTTTGTTAGACGTTTATGATGAAAAATGCATTGATGCTGCATATACAAACTGATTTTATCTTTCAACGTAGGACATTTTTCACAGCTGCAGTTGAAGTTCTATCTGAAGAGGAATAACGGGTACTATATTTGGTTTATATATTTACCAAGCACTTTGCTAGTCATCATGGCCTTTACATCATTCTGGGTACCAAGTCATGCTCATCCTGCTCGGGTTACGCTCGCAGTCACAACGTTTCTGTCAACTTTGTTCCTAATGGATAACGCAGGGAAACAGCTTAGAAGAGTTTCGTACTTAAAAGCGTTGGATGTATTTGCAATGGGCAACGCAGGATTCATCTTTATGACCTTAATGGAATATGTGATAGTTCTTAGTTTACGAGAACAATCAGCTCACAAAAAGGCAAGTAGTATTGTTTCGAGTAAACACTGTCGTACAATCACTACTAAATATTGTAATATGTTAATGCGTATCTTACTTGTTATCTTTCTAGCAGGGGTGGCAACAGAGGCCAAAACATGATGTGCTGACAATCCTAGAAGAGCTCAAGAGCCGACAATTTAAAAAACATTGCCGACAAATTTTCGATTTTCATCATTTTAATTTATAATCACAATCATTTTAAAGTTATATATTTACTTTGTTAAAACCAGATACTAAGAACTGAGGCCTTCACTTCTGACCTTGTGGCGTTGATAAAATACTTGAACTATAATATATTTTATCATAAATGAAATCAATTATATCATAAATGAAGTCAATTATATGTTATTTGAAATAAAACGTATTGGTAAGCAAATCATCAGCTATTACAAAGGCCGATTGTAGCAAATAAAAGATCCATGGAGTTCTATGGAAATACAGTATCAGTGTCTATGAATTTATTGAATCTATTCTTATATAGTGCCCTTCACGTTCTAATATAGTGCAATTGGATGACGGTATTTCAACAGTCTTCAAACAACAATGTTCTATCTTCAGCAACTCCAAATGCCTGCAATATTTTTCTCTTTTTATATTTGGCTACCGACGGGGTGTCATTTTTTTGAGGGGAGGCAGCTACCCCATGACACCCCACAGTGCCATCCCTGCCTTCTAGCATTCCAAAATATAGAAATTTTAACTTCGGTGTAATTAATGTAAGAGCAGACGTTTCTTTTTTTACATTAAATATTTTACGTTTTAGTTCCGTTGGGGTACTGGTAGCCTATTGAGCCAAAAGCTATGCTGGATTGGACCTGCATCAAGGCAAACTGCACTTCAGTTTTAATGAGCAGAGGGCTAAAATACTGCAGAACTTTAGTAAACTATAGGCTGGAAAACAAGAATAGCGTATTATTATATTTAGTAATTATTTACTGCATTAACATTGGTCATTTCAGTGGAGTGTCCTATTGCTTGGTTCTATGAGATCGTAAAAGGTTGTAGACTAAAACATTAAACTTTACAGCTTTAGGCAATTCAACTTGAACAAGCAATCGTTCCTTAATGATCCACAGATTGAAGTGTAACCTTTCGCTCAATGTCTTTATTCTTCCTAGGTTTCCTCTTCTGATCTGGGAACTCATTCGTTGTCAAATTCAATTATCAGCAATAAAATTGCCGAAGGCCAGCCGAATCTGGACTGTAACCAGAAAAACAGCATATACCAAAATGAAAATCCCCAGCGGAAGACACCTGAATTGGAAAATGAAGAAGGATCAGATTGCTGTGATGGACAACAACGTAATCGTGTTATCCATAAATCTAGGATGTTGGGGGAAGTAAAGACGTCTTACTTTGAAGAGCCAACACGAATTGACCTCATATCCAGATACTTTTTTCCCATCATTTACGTTGCATTTATTGCTATTTACGTAACCTATTATCATATAGTCTGAATAAGGTATTGTCTGCAAAACCGTAAGCTACAATTTCTGCAAAATAATACTTGTAAACAAAACCATAACCAACTAGTCGCCATGTTGTATGGTAAAGTTTTTGACTTCTGCTGAAGTAAAAATGCAGCAAAAACATTTATTAAGAATTCACGCTGCAGGTGATGGGTTTTTTTCAATGTATGGAAGTTGGACTTCCTATAAGATGTATGAAGTAGTGAAAAATGGAAAAATACAATCCAATAACTAAGAGTTTATTTCATTAAAACAGTCGCATGTCTTGTCAACTTAGCTTAGATACCAAGCTTAAAGTTGCTGCTTTGTTAGCTAAAGGTTGAGGGTAAACTTTACAGCCCTGATTGCTTGGCAAAGAAATAAATGTTATTAAAATATAGGCCTTTTGGACAACTTAGATATCACTTAGATTGTAGAAGTACTCGTGGAAGACTAAGGGGTGATTTTGAAAATATTTATGCAATTACAAAGCAATTATTCTCATCATTTTGGTATCTTACATCGTTGTCTTACGACGCTCACGTGCACCAACCTGCCAAACATGACACTTTATGTATCTTTTATATAGAGGGTATATAAACGGATAAAAATTAGAATTTCGGTAAACTCTGATCTAGAACGGACAACATATCTGCAACTTGTCTACTATATATGCCTATAAACTAAATATTTATACACGTATTAATGGTTTCCACTAGCCTACTCTATATGCCTATAAACTATATATTTATATATGTGTTAATGGTTTCCACTAGCCTACTCTATATGCTTATAAACTATATATTTATATACGTGTTAATGGTTTCCTCTTGCCTACTAAACTTCGCATCTCACCGACTCTACCATACAAAGACAGCGTTAAGTTTTGGGGTGACCTATTTGTCATTTTAATATCATTTAGGTCTTGTAACAATGATAAAAGAACGACCCAAAAGCTTAATACAATAATTTACTTTATCGTTTACTGCACAAGTTTGCAGTCAAGAAGGCATTATCCTATGAGCTGCCCCAGGAAGGAGGCACAGTTTTATGAATGGACTAGTATTACCATATTGCCAATTGTAATGGCCGGCCTAGAAACATATTAAATCACCAGAAGTAAATATCTCTATATAACTAAAAAATGCTAACTTCTATGTGTTCTCTTGTGCTGTAAAGGAGGCATTTTCCTGTTCCCATTCTCGGAATTGGGCTATTTTCAAACTTCATCCAAGAAAACACGACGATGTACAGTTGCTTACAAATAACATGAAATATCATTCACTTGAATAAAAACAGAAAAAGTGGGTAGTCAAGTGCACAGTTCAGATACCTTGAATCAAAACTTTAAATAAAAAAAACATATCTCTAAAATTCTGTTATACACCAAAAACTTACAATGCGGAATGATCATGAGCACTTATTCATATAGTAATAATATGATAACATCAAACAGCATAAGTCCTCCTTCTTTATATATATATGACCTGTGTACTTTCTATTTCTCATTCTGTTGCATGACTAAGGCCTTGTAGGTCGAAAATTCGCGGATGGATTATTATCGTTTTCACAAGGGCAGTAAAGTTACAAATTTTTTATTTTTCTTCTTTTCGCAGAAATGAATAGTATGGCAGACTGATCTAGTATTTAAGCTGCAATAGCTCATAAAAGGACAAAAATTACTTTGACAAAGCTGTAAGTCCCCCTGGCCAAAAAGCTTACTTTCATCACGGAACTAATATTACATTGCCAGTTATTAAATGCAGACTGGAGAGCCATAAAATGCTACAGTATTGTACACGAATTAGACAATCCATCAGAAATGTGTTTCCTAACTGTAGCGCTCAAGTTAAAGTCTTGTGAAAGTAAATAAAAATTATTTATTATCGTTTTCAATTTTAATAAATTATACCAATCGATCAACAATTTTTCCATCAACAACAGAAAGTACGAGGTGTAAAAAACACGATACTTTCATTCTTCTCTTTACTTCGACAATTAAAATAAATTAATACAAAGAACAATTCATATATTAAACACTTTCCCTTCTAGGGGGTATTTGTTCTACTGACTAGGCAGATCTGCTTCATTTCCTCTTAGAAAAAATGTTTCCTTCCCCACTGGGTACTTTTACCCTCAGGATACAATTGTTTAATTTACGTCGACGTCAGTTAATACAAAGATACTAACACAATTTACAATATTGACCTTAGAATAATTTCTTTGCTAACTTCTTTTCATTCTAACGGCATGGGAGGTCCTGAAAATCGTCAAATTCTTCGTTCCTTGTAAGAAACGGACCAAGCTGTTTGCATGTTACCCTAGTCTCACCCCTGAGCAAGACTTCTTCCACGAGTTGTCATCAAATTATGTGAATACGTTCTAGTTCTTCCCTAGACTCTTTTCCAGTCCAATTGTTAACATTTTCCTATCATACAGTTCACTTTCTAGGCATTCCAGTAAGAACCGTGCAACGTCTCCTCGTGGCATTTTATTTGACATCCCTTTTAAGAAATAATCATTATCCTTCACAACAAATGATGCATCTGTGGCAGGTCCCTCGGTAACATTCAGTGGTGGTCTTACAACAGTATAATTAATATCTCCAGAGTACATTTCCAGAAAATCTTCCATCATTGCCATGTCTTCCAGAGAACGCAACTTTGCTAAAAGCTGAAATTTTTTCCTATAAGGCACACTGGAAGTCTGCTTTGTTCCCCAACATGTCATAAAAACCCCTCGCCGGATTTTCGCCTCGTTCATTGCTTGGCAAATTTCTCGAACAGCTGATAGATGAAGGTTTTTATTTGCTGGTGATCGCTTACATTGACCCCAACATGAGATGACAGCATCATGACCACTCATAAGATTCAAGTACGTTGAGGCATTATTTTCGTCTGCAACTACAAAACGTAAATTATGATGTTTGAAACTTTCCAAATTCTTTAAAGATGGAACTACTGCAGTTACTCTATATCCGCTATCCAATGCTTGAGCCAATGTTTCCATCCCAACGTAGCTTGTTGCACCAAATATCAGTAGTGATTGAGGCATCTTGGTTACTTGAAGTCGACAAATGAATCCCAGGTCTGAATCTACGGAGTATATCAGGCTATTTAAATATACTTCTTTTACCTTGGTGTGATAATAGATCTAACAAAAGCCCTTTTAAGCAGCCTTGTTGGGTAATGTTGTTATCAAAGACTGTGTACACCGTAGAGACCACACAAGCAATTAATGCACTAAATGGTTATTTGTCAAAAATCATGTGTCATAAATCACAAAAGTTTTTTGTCCTTCGTTCTCTTTACAAAGACCTCGATGACGCAAGAGGAAAGTACATGCTTTCTTTTTCAACAGGCCATGCCAGTTTGACGTCACAACTACAGGTTTTTGTTGTTTCCACAACAAAATATCGGAGACAAAAATTTGCTGTTCAAGGATAACACGGGTCTTTCGAATGACGCAATAAGCTTTTCACATGGGCGTTGATTTGTCATAAGTTACGACAAGGGACACCTACATTACTTGTGACAGTTCTGTGCAATAACAGTTTTCTACCATCGAAACAGGTACTGAAAGACAGTTTTCAGGGCCTCCAAAATTACGTGCAAACTTCCGAAAGTGACTCAGGTGCTAAGGCTAATGACTATGACGGCTCTAGTTAGCCACCAATAAAACATTCGAAGTATACAAAAACTATTGAAATTTCAAGTCCATAATTGTTGCCCATGGTTCCATCTGTTGTTGACTTTAGCATCTCAACTACATACGAATTTCCCTTGGCGTATTGGCAGTTGGATCGCTTCTTTTATCATTATTATTATTATTATTATTATTATTATTATTATTATTGTTATTATTACTATAATTTAGGATACGACAGTAATGCAAAGAACTACATCGTCAAAAAAAATAATGAACATTGCAATAAGAACTACTTATTA
>JANTCA010051240.1:0-17966 GCA_024741275.1 Chironex yamaguchii
GTTTACTATGTTTATCATCTTTCAATGACAAATGCTTGGCCTGTGATATCGTAGTTTACTATGTTTATCATCTTTCAATGACAAATGCTTGGCCTGTGATGTCGTAGTTTATTATGTTTATCATCTTTCAATGACAAATGCTTGGCCTGTGATGTCGTAGTCTACTATGTTTATCATCTTTCAATGACAAATGCTTGGGCTGTGATGTCGTAGTTTATTATGTTTGTCATCTTTGAATGACAAATGCTTAGGGTCTGACTGTCACTGACATAGAAGAACTACAATATCTACAACATATAACGAGTTGAACGTACTCTACTCTTTCTTCACTCCAAAGCCATGTTTCACGGAAGTCGGTTCGAGGTTTAGAACTTGTTGTCTTTTGTTCCTTTGGTTTTGTTTTCTCTGGTTTTCCTGTTCGTCCAACTGATGCTGTGACGTTTGTCAAAGAGAAAGAAGCGACAAAACCAAATGATCACATCAACAAAGAAATAAAATGCACCACATATAGTAACGAGAAAAAAACACAAAAACCGACATTGTTCTCACTAGACCCAGGACTCACTTTCAACAAACACACCGCAAAAACACGTGAACAGTTAGTTAAACTAAGCCAACAAAGTCCAGTGAAGGTCACGAAAACGCAAGGTCATCAGGTGTTGACCTTGCGATATGGTTTCCTTACGCAGTCAAGACACTGTAAATTGTCCATAACAAGATACCAAGAATAGCGATGTGCTATCGTAAAATAGCATTACAAAAATTATGACAGTCTGAGTTTACGAGAACATGCTGGAAGCCTACTACTACGTAGTGTTTTCAAGGTCTCCTTGCAAATGGATCACATAAGACGTTCAGATTAAGCCTCAGGTTTTGCTTTCTGGTTACTTTACTTACATGTCACTAGAACTCAGCGAAGAATGCACCAGCTCAATCGAAATCCAAACTGATGCAGCTAAGATTTGGATTCAGTTACCTGCTCCATCACTACAAAACAAACTGACCTAAAATACGTGTCCAATTTTTGTGTGGGACCCCAAGACACCTTTTGCTGCAAATGCAATCCCAAGGATTTGAAATCTCAAGATCAATGCGATGAAGAAAAAGAAGTTTCTCAACCTACAATACCCCGACAAGATGTGGATGGAGAAAAAGAAGGAAAAGAAGAGAGGAGATAAAGAAAAACTTTTTGTGGTGCAAAACTTTAAAAATCTCCTTGAAAATTTGCGACATTGCACTAAAATCATACTTAAAAGTCTTTTTTGTCTGACACTCCTCAGAGTATGAAACCTCAGAAAGGAAAGTATATGTATATGGCAACTTATTTATACGAAACGTGTAGAAAAGTAGCCAATCCTAGACAAGAAAGGAACAAAGAAAGAGAAAGCTATTACTTCTTTGCTCGTTCTCTCGGCCAGGAAATAATCTACACATTCGAAAAGGACGTTCCTTCAGATGCAATAAAAACAATGTTGACACTAACTGAAAGGACTCGACGACAAAATTGTCCATGTTACTTTGATTTTTTTCGATTTGACTTGAGAACAGGCTCTCTTGTTTTTAATAGCCGTTACACCTCGTATTCCTAAAAAGTCACCCAACACTAAAGGCCGGTTTCCACTCTAGCAGATTCGTCAAAGAAAAAAAGCAATTCGCCCATTCCCAGAAAGAACAAAAGGCATTCTAATCGCTGACGAATTCGCTGGGTAGTTGAACTGTTTTCAACTCACACATATCGTTGGCGAATTCGCCCATGCCTAGAACGAACAACAGACATTCCAATCGCTGACATATTCGCTGGAAAATTCGCTTAAGTGGAAACTGGCCTTAAGACGTACGTTGAAAAAGGAACTAAATTAATTAAGCAAATCAAATAGTTAATAGCACGGACCTATAAGAAATCAGACGATTAAAACTCGAAATTCTAAGCATAATGAAAAATCAGCTCAATTATTCCAATACAGCATGATTCTCTTAAAAACACACGACAATAACAGGAGCTTTAACAAGTGTATACATCTACATCCTGGGGTCTGAGGTCTCCCTGAAGGTAACTATCAATCATCCTCGCATTACTCATGGTCGGGTGGTCGGTGGCTAAACTGGATCCCGGTCAAATTCAGCACACTGAATCTTGGAGTAGATTGCACCCAACAGAAATGGAAACATCTGATAAAAGAATGACGTGAGAGCTCTGCCCTTGTCCCTAATGACAAGTCGCCGACGGTTGCTTAAGTAGATGAAGTCTCTGAACCCAATGCTTTTATCCAGCAAAAGAGGATGATGCTATAGAAGACTGGCTACATAGGCGTAACCTTGATCATTTTGAAGCTAGCGGTATTCTGTTGAAAACGTTTTTCTTGACCTTGCAAGTCTCTCCAAGCAGTGCCATGGTGAATAGATTTGGCTGGTTAACCGCTACTGGAAAACACCCGCGGATGCGGTCGAAAGTGAACTAACAGTGGGAACATGGAATGCGAAATCACTAGTAAATCATTAAAAAAAGAACGAGGCCAGAACATAGAGCAGCCCTCGACTCCACAGAACAAGCAAAATTCAACATTAACATCGTTGTTCTCAGTGAAACATGTACATCTAGAGAGCTAGGCTGAAATTACATCTTCGCTTTGAAGGGAAAAGTCGAAGGGGAGAGACGAAAATGTAAATTTGCGAAATATGATTTGCAAACTGTTGCCATCAATTAAAGGCTTATGTCTCTCAGAATTCCGTTCTATGCAACGGAATACAATTTAATTTGAACAACCGAAACAGTAGAAAACACCACTGGGTACAGATAAGAGAAAGATCAGGGCTCGCTTGACAACAGTGACTTACAAATCAGTTCGCTTATTGATGTTAAACAACATGCCCGTCTCACTTATGAACAGAATACAAGTTCACAACACAAAAACGTGAGATATCAGGACATTAACAACAAAACTGAGAGTGATGGACATCCTAAAACCAACTTGAATGACTCAAGACATTTTTCTAATGTTAGAGAGAAACTTCTAAACTTCCCTTGACCATGACTCCAATGAACTGTAAAATCGTCTTAAATAACGTACACCAAATTTGTGTCTAGATGAACAAGCCACTAACCTCCCCTGGAAAACTTAATATACCGTAGACGAGCATTAGACACTTGGTCGTTAACGTAACATTTTGAAAAACACTCAAATCTCCCAATACACCAAGGACGCTATTGTCATCACCACCTTGAACAAAATAGGCAGGAACGTCTGCGGGAACTATCACATAACAATTTTCATTGTACGGAATCTCATTGCAAAGCTTCTCCTGTATCGTCAATGTATTTCAAATCATTGTATAAGAAATCTATCCAGAGTCACAAGCGATCCGATTATCCAGATTCCGATCAAAGAAACAGCAAAAACGCTTTTCATTCCCTTCTACGATCTTAAAAGTCCCTTAGACACGGCCCCAAGGAAAGCAACGTGAAACGTTCTATCCTGTTTTTGATGTCCTGATCACCTCATCTCTCCTGACCACCTCATCTCTCCTGACCCCCTCATCTCTCCTGACCACCTTATCTCTCCTGACCACCTTCTCTCTCCTGACCACCTTCTCTCTCCTGACCACCTTATCTCTTCTGACCACCTTATCTCTCCTGACCACCTTATCTCTTCTGACCACCTTATCTCTCCTGACCACCTCATCTCTATTGTACAGGGTATGATTGGAACCACCTTCCGCCAACATCAAATGTCAAGAGTGTCAAATCATTTCAAGCCGAGCGCCAGACGTTAGTAGACGGAAAACGAAAACAAAAAGAAAGCAATGACTGCATCAG
The DNA here is from genome assembly GCA_024741275.1 of Chironex yamaguchii. Lineage (NCBI taxonomy): Eukaryota > Metazoa > Cnidaria > Cubozoa > Chirodropida > Chirodropidae > Chironex > Chironex yamaguchii. The sequence continues at coordinate 3,815 of JANTCA010051240.1, forward strand.
CTAAAGTCTCCAACAAGCTCACGTGGTTAACTTTGCAACAAGCTCTTCCATACAAGTGTAAGCCGTATACACAGTTTGGCTCATTAACACAGACAGAGCAGAACAGACAGTCAACAGGAAGCCAAGCACGATAGAATGTCAACAACAACATCTCTGGTTCCTTACCAATTTCCTCCTCCTTATTCCCAATAGCATCAAAATATAATACAAAACGAGAAATAATATGTATGCTACACATAACCTAAAGCATGTATAACTTGTTCTTTTTCACAATTCCTATCAGCACATAACTTTTTTCTATACAATATTTTTTGCAAACAATTGTTTTTCTCTTCTTGCTTACAAACAGTACATCATGCCTCGTATTACTCTTCTTGTACCTTATAACATACAGATTCAACAACATTTTATCCCCTTCTAGCAGTGTATCACAAAAAACAGCTATGCAAACTACGAACAAACATACAAACATAACAATACCTATACCCGCTCCGACTGAATCAACCACCAAAGGCATCACAATGGGAGAATCTGCGCATGGTCTTGAATCTACCATCAGGTTTGACAAGAACACGGATCCCAGTTCCTTTGAAAAGATGTTGATGACGTCACAATTTTGATTGTCAGATCGTATATGTATACGGTCAAACATCTCATCTAGCATCTAGACTAGGTGGGGAAACTGTTAAGTTACTCTGTGCTGATGTATGGTGGTGAGGTTTGGACAATGACATATGATACGAAGAAGCATTTGGAGAGTTGCGTTTCTTAAGAAGAATTCTAAGTATTCCGTAGACAAGCAACAAGACTAATGTAATGTTTAAAAGTGCTGAAGTAGGTAGAAAACTGCTCCAGTTAATCAGAAAGGCAAACAAGGTTTGTGGCAGGCACTTCAGGGAAGAATGGGCCACAAAACGTAGGACTAACTGGATGCAAGGGAAAATTGCAGAGAATGCTCTTTTTACGTTGTTTAAATAATTGGATTTAAAAATAAGGAAGAATGTACCGAGGTGTAACGCACTGCTTCAGATGGCTACAGAGAGCAGTGGCATTCTATGATTGTGCATGACATTGAATAGAGTACCAATGAAAAATTGATGCATTCATATGACGTAATTTAAACTCCATGAGGGTATGACATAGAACGATGATGCATGGATATGTTTACGCATGGGCAAAACACTTGGTTGACGACTACAGCGTACGCACCATCCTATACAGTATGCACAAGAGATGCCGTTTCTTCTATGAAACTGCGTTAACACGCTTTCTTGGTTTCTTGATAGCTTTCTGATCTGACAGGGCTAACGACACACAAAATAAGGTTTACCAGCAATAAACAATGAGCAATTTCAGTTTAACCACTATAAAGTTCCTCTTGATTAGATGCAAGACGTCAGATGTCTCTCCCCTCTAATTCGTCTCTTCAGAGCAGTCGGAATAACATTTTCAGTTACTGGAAAACCACGTGACGTTCCCGAAATTGAGAACTCATATCTAGATACCTATAACTAATGATCAAACTAAACATTTGCAGAGAGAAAGAGACAGATAGGGTTGATAAGTTGAAGAGGACAACTACCCGAGTCCTCCAACTCTAAAAAAACCGCCATTCTTACAACCCGCTCCAATTCAATATATTTAAAACTCTAAGCCATTCAAAACGATGATCTACTAGTGCAATTAGGTGTATGCCTAGTTGCGAATAAGTTTACAAACGGCGTGTGTCAAATACCAACATTGTGCAAATTTGAATTTGGGCGAAAAGCCTTTTATCTACATTCTGACGATCACTTTTTTCTCTCCGATCATGAATTACTGAAAAGCAGCAGTCGTGTTTTAGCATCATGCAGTTGGTAGGATAGGTTTATTTATAACTGTTGTGTGATACTTCAGTGAACAGAACAAGCAATGATTTAAGCATGGATTGGAGACATGGAGTTAGTCCCACAAATGCGATGCAACAAGACAAATGCGATGCAACCGCAAAGTTACAACTGACGGGGTCAAAAGGAGGCCCAGGTCCACACGGCATAGATTTCAATCTATATAGTGAGGTTATTAATGCAAAATTCATTTCTATGAAGTTTGTCGGTTTTGTAATCAGGTTAAAGATATGTTACATTCTGCTGTATTTGAATAACTAAGAAACAAAAAGCCTGTCTTTCGTTACTTACGTGGTGGTGGTGGTGGTGGAGGCCCTGGAAAAATGTGTGAGTGTACGATCTCTGCCATCATGCTTTGACATGGTCGACTATCCACTACGAGGTTACTGACAAACACAACACCAGAATTCTAAATGCACATAAACAAGAATAACCTCTCATGGTAAACTCTGATGTATGAATTGATGTTTTCCTTTTATTAATCAGCATGCCACTTGATGGTTTGTAACGTGGTCAGTTGCTGTCCGTTTTGTCGACATTTTGAAGACAGAAAACAGACGGTTGGGTTCAAACACAAACTAGCATATAACAAAGCTTGAAGGCCGGCATCATCAACCATTTTACTAAGGCAAATAGTATCTCTCCGTGGAGATCTGAGAAGCCAAGAGATGTCGGAAAGATGCCAACTAGCAAACCCCTGGTACACCTCTGGTACGGAGACCCTGGCTACCTCTATGTGGATATCTGGTAGGGAAGTTGTGTATTGAATTCCTTCGCTGCAATAGGGATGCTTTTTGAGGTAATGAAGTGGGGGCTTTTATAAAAAATGCTTCCGCCAATCGTAGAACAAAATGCCACATGAATTGTTAAGGAGGGGCTTTAGGGCAACCACTACAATTACAAAGAATGAGGAGGAAAATGCATACCATCGACTGTACTACCAAATGCACCAGGAAGTAACATTGGTGCTGCCACAGGCCTGTTATCACACGGCCTGGAGTCAACCACCAGGTTAGATAAACAGAAGGAGCCAAATTCCTTTGGGGAAAGAGTTTAAAAATCGCATATTTAACTTTTCAGAAAACAATTCGATGCGAGTGTGTGTGTGTGAGTCATTGGTATACGTCAGTTTCAAATGTAACGAGTAGGGGCACAGGTAAAAGTATGAATGGAGATCATGAGTACGATGCATAAAACACATACTCTTTTTATGAAAAACATCTTCAACATTCACCTAAAGGATATAGGCTTGTGACAAAGGTCCTCTGAGCAGTTCAAAGACGTAAAATGTTGATCAGGTTAAAGGTCAAATCTTGTTTAACATTATCTGAGAAACGTATTAAGCACGTGAATGGAAATCGTCATGCCATGTGTCAAAAGAAACAGAGTATATAATGACACAAAGGTTACTGAAGAATCCAAAAAGCAACTGATACTAAGACAAAAAACACGGTATTCATATACTGTTTCAAACCGTGCGATTAAAGCAACGAATTTCAGAGTAATCCGAAACGATAGAAACAAATGTTATTGTACAACTCACTCGCACTTAAAAGATTGACCACGTGCTTTTGTCCACCCTTGACCATCTGGTACCCTCTTCGTCAAAACGAAATCGCAAAAATGCAAGCCACACCTTAACTAGGGACTCTATCTGACACCTCAAGCCAGAAAATATACAACAGCTACAAGGTCTGTTGGAACACAAACATGCAAGATGCTAAGTCTCTTTAAAACGGATTACGGTTCGAGTGCTACATTGGACGTAAGTATGACTTCCATCCTGTTTTCCTTTATGTCGTAGTGCCTGTTACTCTTCTTATAGCTACAATTAACGCACCAGGAAGCAGCAAAGTCATACAAAAGTTATGCCCACAAAGTATTCATGGGGGTCAAAACACTGAAACAAGCCATCACACCGACTCTAGCTTTCTTTAAAAAAATCCACTTCACGGTCAAACACTCAAGGGATAGGTAGGCCTGTTGTGAGAAACAGGCTAGAACTGTTGCTAGAACTGTTGCTAGAACCTTCAAGAAAATGTACGTCTAGAACCTTCTAGATAGTATATATATATACTTAGAATCTTCTAGAAACCTTCCCTGTGCTGCAGGAACAACACTGCTAAAATATTTACATGAAGCCTCTAGAAAGTTCCATTTGATTCTGTTTTGTTTTAAAAGCTCCTAGAATGTTTTGCTGTGTTCGATAGCATTCTATACTGTTCTGGAGAGTTCTACTGGCTTCTAGATGGACTTCTCAAACCTATATAAGCAGTTGCTTTCAAGGAATTTGATTACTTTGGTTTAAGATGAATGTAATTAAGCTTTGAAGGAATATTGGCTCAGAGAAATATCTCACGCTGTAAAGAGATTTCTTTCTTAGACGATATAGTACTGGTATTTGTATAGCACAGCCTAGTTGTTGAAGAAGAATTTTCAGCGTATGATGCTACTACTGACGAGGGAATCATCAAGGAAGCGGTAAATAACAACAACTCTAAATAATTTTTCTCCTATTAGTAAATTAAAAAGTAAAAATTAAAGTAAAAATACGAAAAACACTAGCAGAGGGTTAGGGATATACGTCCACATCAAATTGCCCTTAACATCCATTTGACAGCAAATTGCCCTAACATCCATTTGACATCAAATTGCCCTTAACACCCATTTAACATCAAACTGCCCTTAACACCCATTTGACATCAAATTGCCCTGAACACCCATTTGACATCAAATTGCCCTTAACACCCATTTGACATCAAATTGCCTTAACACCCACTCGACAACAAATTGGCCTTAACACCCATTTAACATCAAACTGCCCTTAACACCCATTTGACATCAAATTGCCCTAACATCCATTTGACATCAAATTGCCCTTAACACCCATTTGACAGCAAATTGCCCTTAACACCCATTTGACAGCAAATTGCCCTTAACAGCCATTTGACAGCAAATTGCCCTAACATCCATTTGACATCAAATTGCCCTTAACACCAATTTGACATCAAATTGCCCTTAACACCAATTTGACATCAAATTGCCCTTAACACCCACTTGACATCAAATTGCCCTTAACACCCATTTGACATCAAATTGCCCTTAACAACCACTTGACATCAAATTGCCCTTAACACCCACTCGACATCAAATTGCCCTTAACATCCATTTGACATCAAATTGCCCTTAACACCCACTCGACATCTCGTTACGTTGTAGGTCAAAAATCTGTTAATATCTCAAGTTCCATTCCTATCATAAAAATGAAATCGTGTCACATAGTAGTCAAAACACACATCTACTATTTCTTTCTTTTTTTTCTTACTTTTCCAAAATGTAAATGGAGGTCAGAACCGCAATATTACATTCCGTGAAATAGTCCAATAGTTATTAGTGTATAATAATCTATGTTAAGTAATATGGGACATAACTTGATATCCTTAAGTTGATAGCAAGTAGAGCAGTCAGATGTTCACCAGATGCAGTTCAAGGATGCAAAAAGTCCTATCTTTTAAGTACTATTGCTTGAAAAATTGTCGAGAGAAAAGAGAGGAAAATGTTTGAATTCGGATTACGCATTCATCCAAATGTTCGACATGTTATCCGTTTTCAACATACTGCCTACAAAACTACTCTCTATATTGATGAGTCATTTAAGAACCATAGTTGTGAAATGTGTTAAACGTCCTGAGAACGTGTTAAGAAATTTTGGTACGTATGTTTTTTCAACTGTTTTGTGTAGGGATCCCTCTTGATCATAGCGCAAGCACTCGTACCCTTGATGCTGAGTGGGCAGCCATTATTATTTCTACAGGGCTATCATCTATTGATACATTTTTGTTATCAGTTTAATAGTACCTCAAGAGCTAACAGGGAATATCACAGCCAAACACCAGGAGAACAAAAGCAGAAAAGAACAGACACTAACAAGATGCTTTCAAAGAGCCGCACAATCAAGCAACAACGTTCTGGCAACATTGAAACTACTGCCAAGTAACTGCAGACAGTTATACTTTCGAGGGAAAGGGTGAGCAAAGAAATTCAAACAGACTACGTTCAACAGGCCAAAGGCAGCCCAAAGTGCAGCTTGTGTGTCGTCAAACAAAGTCAGATCATAAGTTAAACCAGCAACTGGTTCAAACACAATCTGACACAATTTCTATCATGCATGATTGCCAATGTGCAAGGGGAAACCATTAAGACGCATTCGAACTACAGTGGACTCTCTCTAGCTCGACTACTCTCCGATTCGAACTTCTCCCTATCTCGAACTAAAGGTCCGGTTCCTTGGACATTTAGCATGTATTTTAAGAGATTCATCTCTCTAACTCGAACTGCTCTATCTGGAACTTTTCTCTGTCTCGGACAGAAATGTCGGTCACATGACACAATTTCTCTCCCCATCTCGAATGTCTTCTGAAAAGTGTTTCGAATTATAGTGAAATTGTCTGAATTTTAAGGATCATGATCTCTTTTCTTTCGCTTTAACGTCGGGGTGTGTGGTAAAAATTCCATGCAAACTCAAAAAATTCGAACTGGACCGTTTGAAGTAAGGAGTTTTTTTCTTGAGTAAGCAAGATGGCGTCTACTTCTATTAAAAGAAAACTAACCACTAAAACCTTGAACGAAAAATGTAAAATTGTTCGAAATATTGAGAAGGGAATGAATTTGAACAACTTTATACGAGAGAAGGGTGTTTGTCCTCAAGGCATTGTAGATTTTTACGTAAGGTTGCAGCATGCAAATACATTGTATTTTAAGGAACCTAATCACTAATTTACGTTTTCCATGACGTATTAAGTAAACTTAAGACTCTTTCTCTCACTGGAACGTTCTCTATCTCGAACAATTCTCTTGGTCGCTTGAGAGGTAGAGAGAGTCCACTGTAATTACTGAGTTCATATTTGAAATACAAAAATAAATTTTGACGTAGAAAATGCTCCTTTGTTCACAGTTGTGATAATACTTACAAATTAAATCATTACAATGTGAGCAGTTAATATACGCAAATATATAAGGACTAAGATCGAAGGAGCTAAAAGTAAGTAACCTGCAGCAAAGAAGCAGTACTGGCATACAAACACAAACGTTTTAAACTCCCTTGTATACTTTAAAACAATACCAAACAAATAAATTTTGTAGAATTGTTTTTTAAACCGAACAATCAATATCAAGCATGAGGGAAATAATCAAATAGATCTTTCTCTCTCTCTCTGCAAGTGTAAAATTGTTCCCACTATCCAACTCTATCCGTAATGGAAATTAGGCCACAACTTCGAAAAAGCAGTTTACATCAAGTGAGTAATCCATTAAGTAATCGCATTTCTTGAGAATAGCTTCTGACAAGGACTAGATGCTCAACTCGCTGGCAACCCGCGTGCCAAATACCCTTGATTGAAGGAGCAAATTGACGTAACAGCTGTCTGATTCCTACTACGACAGTGTGTGATGAATTATTTGATTTTTAAAATAGCAGTTGGATAGATATGTGCGATTTGTGTGAGAAAAATATATTTGGCAAACAGACAACTCTAAATAAAATTAGAAAAACCAGACAAACCTCACAACAGATCTACGGACAGGACTCGTCTTGTCAGCAGGACTTATCAAGCAGTTGTAACAACAACACCAAGAAAACATGCCGTCAACATAACATCAAAAGTAAAATTGTTTCACCTTCCATTTAGAATACAAGGTTGGAATCTTTCATACACACTTCCCTCTAACGTCCACAACTTCTAAAAAAACCAATTGCACTCAAAACTCTCTTAAACGTAGCCACCCACGAATCAACAAACAGAAAAGCACCATCAACTAACACACCGAAACACCTTAAGCAAAACGCAACAAAACAGGACATACAACTTGCAGCCGCTAAGAAAGAACCAAGTGTCTACTCAAGCCCAATGGTCTCCAAGTGGAATTGATTGCCACAATGAAATTTCCAGCCGCAAATGTGGGTACAGACATAGGCGTCCGTGCTGCCAGATTTAAAGATTGATTTAAAGGCCACACTAAATCCTTCAACAACAACAACAACAAAAAATGCCACAAAGAGATAAATGTCATTGAGCATTCAAAAACAACAGTATACGGTGCTGTGACAAATGGGATACCACAAACCAATTCATTATGGGTGCTCGGTAAAAATATCCCGGCTTAGTGAATGGAACATCAAATTCTTTTGCACGACCAAAGCTTTGGAAATTCGCTGATGCTTCTCCTCTTCAAGCATGCGGTAAAGTTTTGAATTTCGATAATTCAATCATCTGGACCCTGTCAATACAACTCGCATTACGATCCCAAATTTGATAGCTGCCTAATATTGACACATCCTGGAGTGAAGGAAAAAACTGAAACTGGTTTAATATTCTTCAAAGTCGAATATAAGCCACTAGCACTTTGCCTGAGAATAAACCGGGTAACTACCTTTTGGTCTCTGAGTTGCCAATAGCAAGGCCTCTGTTGTCTCTGGGTCCATTTCATCAACCATGTAACCATAGTGTCGTCGACATGGCCTTGAATCAATGACGAGATTGGAGAGGATCACAGATCCTAGATCCTGTCAAAAAGGTTGCAAAAAAGCATCATTGGTGAAAATCGTGTCATGTGCATAATGCTCATTGCCGGAGATGAATAGAGGTGACAATGACATCTTCTAATGCATTCTATGCTATCCCCTCTTAGAGACCTGCCCGCCGTGTATGAAGATTAGAAGACCTTTCTCCTGCGAACATGACATCACTACTTGAAATGAGGATAAAAAGTTAACACCGCATTCCATGCTGTTTCAAATTATTCAGCGTTAGTTACATCGCAATTTTCCAGATATATATCAAATCACCATCACTGTTTTCACTGCGTTGCTTCTCACGGACCGCTAAGATGAATTCCTACAAACGCACTAAGTACTCGGAGGTATCCGAATGGTGCATGGAAATCACGTACAAGAAAGTGGCGTTGCTAACTGAAACTTAATGAGTGAAGTCGATAGAAAACACAAGTCAGTGGATTAATAGCAATTTCCTATCCTCATAATTAGGCATGATTAGAAGACACGTGATTAGAGTACACTTGCCATTAGAAACAGAATTACAAAGAAAATTCTTATCAACTGCAGCATCTTGATTTGAAGATCAGTGACACGCCATTGCAGAATGCAACCTGCAAATCAGTTTGTGACATATTGGAGAGAAGACACCAAGGAAGAGCTGTACATCATTCGTTTATTAGGAATTGGTTATAGGAACATATACATTCCAGCAAGAGGATGACAAATAATTGTAGAGGGCAAGAAAGAATGATTCTCACTGCAAAATTACTGATATGAACACGGTAAGGAATACAATACAGTGATCACTATCGATTTCTTTGAAGAGGAAAGTAAAAATGTTAACAGATACACGTGCCAGCAACACTTTTGAAAGTGTTAAAGATAAACAGAGACGTGGGAAAGTGCGCAGTGTAGTTGAATGGAGAAATTACCCGTATCGCGTGATCATTGTCCTGCACTTTAGAAAGGTCTCTTTTTACTTCCTGCCCGTTACATTTACTTACTCCATTTCCGTATACTACTTAACACGCTATGTTTGAATGTATGTTGACCATTAAATGTATGATGTTTTGTCGGTACTTTGTAGGTGACATCTAACCCTGCTGTTCCCCTGTATCACGTAATCCACACACTACTATTAGCTAACTATTATACTTCTATTTATACTATTATATTTTTTGGAATTCTGGGAATAGACCTTTGGTTCATAACCAGTAGTGGCTCGTGCTATAGCGCATCTTGGGCAATGCTCCCTGCCCTAAAACAAAGCATAAAACAAAGGCCTCGTCGGCTCCTCTGTAGGAAGTACAGCATTTGGTAACAACATATGCTGTAACCTCGTTACTTTGATAGTTTAAATATACCAATAACGGGGTGCCTCACCGATCGCTCACGTGCAGCTGCTGCCATTTTCTGTACGTTGGCGAGATTCAACTTGCACTGACGCAAAGAGTTAATGCGGCGCCATCCCTACGAACGGCCATGGTTATGGGTTGATAATGATGATGATCGTCATCATGATGCAATTAAACCAACAAATCTTTTGCCGAATCATTCGCAGTCAATTATATGTATTTCACATCATAAGATGACATGAAACGGGTTTAGATCAGCGGCGTCGCAATGGTAAATAAAGTGGGAGGCGGAGGAAAAAATAGGAGGATCTGGGGTCCGTCACAGTTGAAATTTTTGGCAACGCCCTTTACGTTGGCTTAGAATTCGTCTCCCAATGTCATGTTAACGATAGGGAACTTTGATCATTTCGTGTCCGGTACTCTAGAAAACCAGACCGCTTGGAGGAAAAGAAAACAGACATTTAGAAGCCATTCATAAACAGAAGTGCTAAATGCGAAGGATAGAAGATTGACTAAATGTCTAAAAGTTCTTGAGTATCACAGACCCAAAGAATTCACTTTGTTCTCTTGTAATATCTCTTATGGGAGATACGGCGAGACCCCTATAACTCTATTACGTTACACATAAGTCTGAAAATTTGAGCGCCAACGAAAAATCACAACAACCGCCACTGTTCATAAAACTATGAGTTTTAGTGCACATGAGTTCCTTAAATTATTGATTGCTCTGATAATTACTCTGATAATTGCTTGGCTCTGCTGAATTGTCCTGTAAGCCAATTCTCTTGCCTATTAAACCCACAAATTCTGTTACGTCACATCTGCAAAAATCTTGGACATGTTAGGGGCGACCACGCAGCATTTACACCGCGGCAATTGTCACAAAGCATCCACCTGCATACCATACCATACCATACCTTGCCATACCTTGCCATACCATACCATACCATACCATACCAATACCATACCATACCATACCATACCAACATCATGGAAAATAACCAACGACTATTCTCTTCAGAAAAGGAAATAAAAAGGGTATAAAAAACAGTTGACCAATTAGTCTGTTGTCAAATATCTACAAGCTACTAACAAAAGTACTCACAAATCGGCTGCAGAAAAAAATAGATGAACAGCAAGCATGTGAACAAGAGGGATTTAGATCAAAATATTCAACTATAGTTCAAATCCATACTCTAAATCAATTGAGAGAAAAACAAGAGGAGTTCCAAAGGTCACTCCATTTTGCCTTTACAGATTACGAGAAAGAATTTGATTCAGTGAAGATCTAAGCCATCCTTTCTAGTCTTAAAAACCAAACAATTCACCACCAGTACATTGAGCTTCTTGCCAACATATATCAAGATTGCAAGTCAGTATTCACCCTACGCAAAGAGAGCAAACCAGTCAAGACCACGAAGGGTGTTAGACAAGGAAACACAATCTCACCCAAATTATTCATCGCCTGCTTAGAGGAAGTATTTAGAGATCTCGACTGGGAAAAGAGCGAAATCAATGTAAATGGAAGAATGCTGAACCACATGCGCTTTGCAGATGACGTGAATTGACAGAAAAGCCTAACAGAACTGCAACTGCAGTAAAAGCCGTATTTTGGCTTTACTGACACTCTTAACAGGACTTATGTAAAAGATGCCAGTGTCTTCGCATTATATTACTAAAGTATGTGTAAAGACGAATGATATCTTAAATCAGGCATTTATCATTATATTATCATGAAAAATTACAAGAGATTTCTCAGACACTACCACAACCAATGCTACTTTTACACAGATTCTGCCTTACGAAACTTGCTGCCAAAACCCAAGGACCCAGTAACAATAACTGAAAAGAATAATATAGTGGTACAATGTTAAGACTGCCCTGCCACCTACATTGGAGAATCCAAATATGTTTAAGACCTGGAACGAACTAAGATATTAAGATTGTTGAATTAAGGTACTATACTATGTCTACGCACCAACTAATTCTAAATGAACTATAACTCCAGAGTCAAGTTCCTACCAGCCGACACAGATCTATGCTAAAAAGGACAAACTTACTACTCTCATCCTGAATAAAGACGATTACATCCAGAAGTACACTGAACACCCTGACAATGGACCATACAATCTTCTAAGGAGAAATCCAATCAACATAGTCATGACCAAAGGAAGCAGGATGCAGACATTTTTCGATCAGAACAGGTTTCACAAGATCGAAGAAGAACATCAAATGGTTCTCCTAAAACATGAAAAGAAACTTTAATGATTTTTACAAAATGTCGTTGCGGATGGAACGTATCAAAAAATTGTCCCAGTAGGATACAATCCAGGAGTATTATATGGCCTTCCTAAACTACCAAAAGACGGAGTTCCCTTTAGACTGATTTTGTCTGCTGCTGGAACCAACTCATACAACCTAGCTAAAATGCTTGTACCCGTTTTAAAACCAGCTACATATAAATCCACAGTTTGCTGTCCGTTTTGTTTTTCAAATTTGAGACTATTTTCCCTGATAAGGATAGAATACCAAATAAATGAGGTCACATGTTGTGTCACATGTTGTTCCCATGTTACGTGTAGGAGCTGCAACGCTGCTTATACAGGCCTAACTGGCCTATCAATTTCAACTATTTTCTTCGTAGATAACGTTTATCACTTGGTATGTCAATTGCAGCAATATTTTCTAGGAGATAATGTTGATCATCTCTCAAAATCGAGTCTAATATTTTATTTACCATACCAAGTCTGGTCATTCAGTCACTCAAGTAGTGCAACTTTTATAAGACAACAATGACTTAACTCAGTCTATACACTTTTGCCTCAAAAAATGGATCAGTACACTCCAATTCCATTGCATTGATAAATCGTTAGCAATATAATATGAACTTAGCAACAATTCGCCTAAGAAGACAAATTATACCTGGTCTTGTAGTTTGTGAAGGATGTATTTCACCAAATTCGGCTTCATACTCCATTCTCGAGCACGGTCTGGTATCTACCAGTAAATTGGTAACGAAAACGGAACCAATATCCTGTTGCAGGAGACAAACAAATGTAATTTTCTGATTTGACCATATCTTGGATTGATTGTGAAGTGCCTTACTTAAGAGGGTGAACAGAGAGAGTGCTTAGGAACATTTAAAGCGTATAATATTAGGATTATACACATGGGGTATCAAACTACTAAAGATGAAACAACTGGTGTGATGGAATGTACTCGTTTGTCGTGCCTTAGCGTCTTTCAAAATGGACTTTGTTACAGCTTTTAACACCGACGGAAACTTAGTAATTACCCACTTTGTGACCCAAAAGCTGAAATGAAAAACTACAATGCTAAAACTGTTTTTCAGTGTGTGATGAAATGCAGTCTAGTTGGGTGTTGGGTTATGAAAACACACTGCCAGAGCTTACTTTTTCGGGTAAAAAGTTAATGTATAAGGAATTGAGTGGAATAAAATACCAGCATCTGAGCTGCAAAGTGCCGGATGTCAACTTGCTGATATACTAGCTAATAGTAGTGAGCTGTATAAACAGAAATAAAAGCACATGTCGCCACAAAAGGTGTTGCTAAGCCAATACTAGATAATATTGGTATTGATGGCATTATAATACCACTCTTTCCTACCAGATTAAACAGCTACAGCAAAATCGCACGAAAATATGTCCAATGGGCCAAGGGAGAAGCAGGCGCAGCACGATTGTCAACAGTTAATCAGTGTACACTGTTGGTACATTATAGGAATCGTGTTCTGACTTTGCAGTTGGAGCAGCATCTTTCATATATGCAACAGGCTACTGTCAGGAAGGCCAATGCAACAAGCGCACTTAAGTTTACATGAAGGGAACTGTGTCCAGAATGAGTGTTAAGTACTATTATTTGTGTTTGGCCTTAAATATTTCCGTTGAAATCTGGGCATTCTGGCCATTGGTTTACACTGATCACAAACCATTGTTGACAACTCTTTGTAAATAATCGCTTTGTAGCTGTCTCTTCTTGTATTTGACAACCGCAAAATACTTGTAAAACATTATCATGACCATGACACAAAAAAAATCACAACAGGTTACGACCACTGCTAACAGAGAACTCACAGGTCTCCAAGGAACAAAGGATGTTGTTGTTGTGTTAGCCATCAGTGTCAAACCAATCTGTGTTCAGCCCAAGGAATCGGCACACAGCGGCCGGGTCTCTCCATAAATCCTCCGGAGCAAGCGTGGTAGGATTTGTTGAGCATTCAAACAAGTGCGTGGTCGTGTGAGGTTCGCGGAGAGTTAGGGCAGGTGTCAGTATCGGATTTTCCCACTCGAAATTGCCAGGATTTCAGGATGGTGCTGTATCCAGAACGAAGTTGTGAT
>JANTCA010051251.1:2304-17965 GCA_024741275.1 Chironex yamaguchii
TTTTTTCTCACCCCCCACTTCTGATATGCATCCTCCGTCTATTTGTTTGACACGAAAGCTAGCTGCATGACATAAGGTTTTTCGTACAGACAGACAAGCACTACACGAATATGAGACATGAATGTAACACGTTCCTCGACTTTCTTAGGTCTCAAAAACACAGCATTTCATTCTAAAAATCAAAGACTGAACACAGCCTCTCCCAAAAACTTAATGCTATGATACAAGCACAGTGCTTAAGAGTAGTGCTGTGCTATAAAACAAGCACCGTGCTTAAGAGTAGTGCTGTGCTATAAAACAAGCACCGTGCTTAAGAGTAGTGCTGTGCTATAAAACACGCACCGTGCTTAAGAGTAGTGCTGTCCTATAATACAAGTACCTTGCTTAAGAGTAGTGCTGTGCTATAAAACAAGCACTGTGCTTAATAATGGAACTGTGCTATAAAACAAGCAACTTGCTTAAGAGTAGTGCTGCATTATAAAACAAGCACCGTGCTTAAGAGTAGTGCTGTGCTCTAAAAAAGGCACCGTGCTTAAGAGTAGTGCTGTGCTCTAAAAAAGGCACCGTGCTTAAGAGTAGTGCTGTGCTCTAAAACAATCAGTGTCAAGAGATTGTAAATTACTGTTATAATTTGTATTATGCTTAATAATACGACTGATCTCATCAACATGCCATTTGTAGATTTATACAATTTATAAACTGAAGCAATTAGTTAGTTCATCAACAGTGGATTTCTTTCGCCCGTAGATCCTTTATGCCTTGTTTTGACTGCAGCAATAGCTTAGCTGTTGAGAACTTGCTTTGTATGGAGAAGGTTGTGAGTCCCTGATCATACCGAAGCGTTTAAAAATGGCACGTAATATAATGCTTCCCAGCCTCGCACGTAAAGTTACGGAATAGGTTATGGAGGTTGGACACAGTGCTACGACTGAAATAATCCAAAACTGTAACAACTGTGCATGTAGGCTGTGTGGTTCCAAAACTTGAGAAAGGGATATGTGTGACACTATACACAAACAATGAAGTGGCAAAAGAAGAGTAGGTAATTCAACTTAGCTACTGATTGAGTTTAAAAAGTAAATCAACCTTACATGATACATCTCTCTATTTTCAGGAATCGCTTGAAAAAAGTATACTTTAACTAACGGAGTGTTGTTGAGATAGCATTATGTATATATTCTCGGGTAACTATAATAATCTTATTGACTACTTCTTATAATGATAATAATTTTATTAAGTAATATAACTACTTCTTATAATGATAATAAGAAAGATAAGATTAATATTATGATTTTATAGAACAGAGACCTAGAGTGTGAGTATGAAGTCTGGTATGTAGACCATTTCCTTATTAGGCCCTAATCCCTTGCTCTCCTATTTATAAAGGAACTTTTTAGTGCTATCGCTGCCATCTCGTCTTAGATGAGTATCTGTGACGTCCTCTCTTTATTCTCTTTCATTGAAGGTATCAGTCTTAAATTTTATATCACATTCTCTCCGTATTAATCTTGTAGGTTTTTAAATTATTGTTTAATTACAAATTGGAAGCTTGGAGTGCAAAAAGTGGAAGCTTCGACTGCAAAAACTTCGAAGTTGAATACCGCCCTGTTGAATTGGTGCATCCAATACAAAACAATATGGCGCAAACTGTTTATCTTTAAATATAGAATGGACGAAATTTGAAGAATCTATTTAGCTAAATTTGAGTTTCTTAAATTTTAGTTTATTTGCATTATTTGGTTGATTCTGCTTTGCTGTACAATGAATAAAGGCGTCTTCTTTTTTGATCATGGAACATCGCGAGGAAGAAGTAGTCGAATTCGTGCAATGGTGAGTAGGTGTGATTGTCGTGTTAGTTTCTAGTTTGACTTGTGGCATGGTCAGCCTTTACTAATTCGGCTTTGATGGAAAAAAACATTATATGGACGACTAAACCCAGTTAAACGAGGAGATGTTTGTTTTATTGCTAAAAAGTTCGTTTCTCAACTATAGGCAGCTAGCTGTAGATGGTGATATAAGGGCGAAAGTATGTTTAAATTTATGCATAATATTTTCCCCTCAAACTCCGCAAAATGTCATTGGTATTAGCTAAAGGACGAAATTGAGTAACGTGATGCATTTTTATAATAAGAACAATTAAAATACATCAATTATGAAAAGTGACGGTGGTAGAAGTCAAAAGGTGAATGCTGCCAACGAAAAGATTTAAACAGTAGACAACGAGCGGCAAGAAAGGTTTTGGCCACTATGTACAAGGCGCTGGTGACAAAATCAAGTATGAAAATAATTTGTCATCTTTCGGCAGTCAACTGGGCAGCAAGTTTATTGACTGGTGAATAAATTTCGTATTTTTACAAGATATTATCAGAAACCATTGACTTCAATTTAGTAGGGGGCGGAGCCACTCACTTCTCCAGCGCAACTACATAGTAACATTGAGCTCGCTTAGATGTCAGGGACGGGTACACCTAAAGTAGTGACGTTCTCACGAAAGTGGGGTGGAGTCTGGTGGCAGAAAATTTCTTTAACAACAGCCTTCTATTGATGTGGGAAATACCCTTTTGAAAAGGCAGTTCACAAGATTATCATCGATTTAGGAAAGGACTACCAATCAGCTGGAATTTTTACAGATATAAACAGAGCTATAGTTGTAGTCTTTGTATCAGCATCCTGCTACACCCCCTATTATGTGTTAATAGCCATGGAACGAGTGAATATTTATTCATTAAGATAAACTTGTAAATACAGGTTAAATCATGAAATTTACAAATTTGTGTACTTGTGAGCTTACTATTATCAAATCATGAAATTTGGTCAAATGTGGTTAATATTATCAAAGTCAAGTATTTATTCTTGTGAGCTTAATATTTATTCACCATGTCTGTCAATAAATATGCTGCAGCAGGATGTATGAGCTTTCAGAAACACAACTTGCTATGGACAGCTGTCAAGTGTAAAGAATCACGAAGAATGGTTCCCAAAATAGAAATAATTTTAAATAGAATTTCTTGGATTTTGCATGCCCCTTAATGGCAATAGACTGTTTTGCACAGAACCTATGATGTTTGCCTTATTGGACATTTTGATGTACTGGAAGAACACTAATTTCAAGTGCAAATAAGTCCAGTATAGACGAAGGTAACACAATCAGAGGCAACCATCATTACTTTTAGATCTCAATTTCCTGACTGCCTACTTACAGATTGTGGTTGAATATATACAAGATGGTTACATCAGACTTGCATCAGACAATATTTACATTAATGCTACATAATCAAAATATAAAGATCAGGTGACTGCTAACTGATGCTCAGTCACTATATCACAGAAATTAGTAAGGAAAAGGATAGAGGTGTTTAACTTGTAATAGGTGGCGATGTCAGATTTGACTATACATGCTTTCATTTCTCCCAGAAACTCCATTTTATATAGTGCAACAGCAGAATATTTGTTTTCCAACCACACAGGATTCTTGATTTCCTCACGTCACCGAAATGAATGATTACAGGTACCATAAATTGCCTTGAAAATTTGCAACATTGTGCTAACAAAATGCTTAAAAGTTTTTGTCATCTGGTAATCTTCAGAGTATGAAACGTCAGAAAGTAAAGTATATGTATATGGCAACCTATTTATATGAAACATGTAGCAAAACTAGCTAATCCTAGACAAGCAAGTAAACAAAGAAAGACAATGAAGAAACGAAACAATGTTGGAAGAGTCCAAGTGAAAAAACAAACACTTTTTGCCTAAAGAGCACTGGTTTTCTTGTTTTAATGTAGACAGACTCCAATACACTTAAATGAAAAGACAATCTAGCTGTGGCAATTATCCGAGAATTCTTGTCCTTATATATTTTGGCGCATTTTGGATTTTACAGTAATTGTTGGCCTATGGCACGGAGAAAAAGGATTTTCTTCTCCCTCCATGAAAAGCTTGATTTGCTCTGCAAGCATCGCTTTCCCTGTGTGGCAAGGTTGGCCTTCTTTGAAGCAATGTATTTCACCATCTACACTTTGCATCGATGGCCATTGTTAATGAATTTTGAGCTTCTAACACTTATTCTTTTCTCTCGGGTCATATGTGCTGCCTTGTGCATGGATCATTTTCTACTTCAGCGATTGCTGTTCTGTGTTTTAACCACATTAGTTTGCTCCTCTTGCTCATTAAGTACATCATCTTCTTGATATTATTGCAGTATTCCATGGGGAATAAATCACGGACCATCTCATCAGGCAAGAAAGATGCTTTCAAGCTAATTTTCATTTAACATGGCTTCATGCAATGTGCAATTTATCCAAAGCAATGTGTTGTTCTGAACAAAACAAAAACTCATTGACCACCTAGATAAAGCATTCTCCTGCAGCCAAACTAACAACATGTCTTCAATATCACGTTTTGTACAAACACTGATATCATTAAAAGAGTTACAAAGTGCTGTGTGAAGATCTGACAAAAATTGTTTTTATCATCACGAAAGTTGTGTTTCTTTTTGCTCAAAAGCAAGAAATTCTGTCTCCCCTGAAAGAAAGTAATCCTGTACAGCTATTGTCCTGTGGGGGCTTTGATGAAATAAGATATTATTATGCAAATGTGCTTCCCTCAAATAAGTCCCAATGGGGGCTTATTCAAGGGGGTGGGGTTTATTTGCAAAAATGATATTTCAAAGTAGCCTTATTTAATGGAGGCTTATTTGGAGGTCGTGGCCTATTCGAGGATTTATGGTAGTGAGACACAGTTGAGTTTCTCACCAAGCTTTTGCCCTGTTTCTTTACTGTAATTGTGATGTTCTCAGCTTCTCAGTGGTCGCAAAAGAAAGCCAAATGCAATCGTTTTTTTCAATTTGCACTCGTCAATATAGTGTTTTGAATTTCTCATCAGTTCATTGCTTTTCTCATCAGTTCATTGCTTTAGCTTTGAAACCCTGCACTCTCATTGGTCACCCTAAAAACTCAAAATATTATTCCAACAAAATATAAGAAGGAGAATTTACAGCTCAATAATTTATGCGGACAAACTCGTCCAAAATGCTCTACATCACAGCTATAGCACTTGCAACCAGGGGTTTTGTTGACATCACAAATTATCAAGTATCAAGTATTATCAAGTCTTTTATGTGTTCTTCTTATGGTAATTGAAGGAAAAAAAGAAGTTCGCAAGTGAGAATGGTGAGAATCCCTGGATCTGCTCTTGGATGTCACTAGATCCCTATGATATAAGACTCCATTTACACAATGTTGGTAGCATACCAGTTTGAAACCGTGCTGTCATAGGCTAATTAGTGCCTTTTGTTGAAGTCGTTTGCATGATAACGGCATAATTTTATGATGCTGTGGTAAGACAATAGCTGTAACATCACATAACATTTACTATACACTTGTTTTACTGTTTTATTGCAAGAATGATGCCATGCTAGCATGGTCCATATTTCATGATGTCATTATCATACCATCTTGAACCTGTACTGGCATGGCTGTTGACATATTTTAAAGCCAGATTTACACCTCCTGCCAGCATGGTATTGATATCGCATAAATGACTGCCTTGAAAACAAAAGATATCATGACAGTATATTTTACACTGGTGTGCTAGATGTTAAATATATATTCAGTGGCAGACATGAACACAAGAAACCACTGCAAACTGTTAATAGTAACTCATCAATAGTAACACAACAGTTTATAAGGAAACTAATATGATAAACTAAAGATCTGCAGCTTCAGGTAACCAAACTACAAGTAGAGTTCTCAAGCTGTGTGACAACCGCAACCAGCTAAGAACACAGGAATACAATTTTACACTGGTGTGCTAGAGACATCATATAAGCAGGGTCTAAATCTTCAAGAAGTAAACCTTTAAGTTGTTTTCAATAATTCTTATTCACAAAACGGTTTTGGTTGTATACATGGACTTTTATACAACTTTAAAAAATGGATGTTACACAGTATAAGTAAATTTTTGATAAATGAAACAAGATGTTACAGGTATGTTACATCTTTGGACTTCACAGCTGTGCAAGCACATTGAGTTCTACAGTAACCCATTTGTAGCACTGTGTGTTTAACTTCCATATTCTATCCTTTAAGTGCTGAGTACTAAGGAAGGAAGCATTATGTATTGTTTAAACTCTTGGCTATGACACTTAAATTAGAACCCATAATCTTCCACATATAGGGCAAGCACTCTACAACTATCCTATTTCTCTATGCTATAAGTATATAAGTAACACATTACTAACAAGTGTAACAGCATTCATGGGAACAGTAACACTTATCACCTAGAATTTAGAACATATAGAAAAAAGCACTGGCGTTAAGCTGTTAAGAACCACTCAGAATATACATAACGGCTTAAAAGCAGGTGTATTCATTTTTTGTGACATTTTCTTATGATAATTTTATGGGGAAGAGGTTTGTATATTACATTAGAAAGGATAATTAGCAAATGATATGAAATAGGATTTTTTTAAACATGTAAAATATATTTCCCATACTCCTTGTTTCCCATACTTTTATGGTTTTAATTCTCTGTCAAAATGCCAATGGAACAAGCAGTCTGGTAGAAAAACAAGCCAATGAAAAGTGTATGAAAAGAACCATTGGCATGCCATGGCAGTGGTATGAAGTCCATCTGATGCAAAGCTGACTCTGCTGCCAAAAACTCACATTTGACCATTAAAGCTATTATCTTGTCCTGCAACATCACAGACTCAATACAGATCTCTTTTTAATAACAAACATGAAATTTAAGATGAGCCTTACTGTTCTTAATGTTTTCGTGCTCTCAGTGAGCAATGCCTTAAAAAATTCATTTTATGTCATTTGCTAGTTGTTGAAGACATTCCAATCCCTGTATCTGTTGCAAGAACAACAAAGAATGTCAATGAAGCCAATGCAGGGGTCCTTATTAAATCCATTTATTAAGTCCTTTTATTTAGTTTTTTTGTTCTTAATTATTTAAAAGTCCTGCTGAGTTGAAACGTGAAAAGTAATTTCAAAATGATCATATGTGAAAAGGGAATGTGGTCTTTGTTTTAGCTATTTGACAAAGCAATCAAGTTTTTTTTCTTTTATGCTGCATTATTGAGCTATATGTTGGTGTTTCATTTTATGTTCATTCGTAGGAACACATAAATAAAAGCATGCAGCAATGTTGAAGAAGTTTGGCCTGTTGCTTGTTACTTGAATGTATTGTAATTTTATGAGATTAACCAAATTGAGATTTTAGCTTAGTGTTTCTTAGATAAATATTCTGTATACAAAAACGTGGATTTCCTTTTGTCACACTTAGACAAACTTTTCTTGCTTAGATCATGTAACATCTCTAACCTTGCTCAAACTGAAATATCTTCAAGTGACCAGTGCTAAGCTGGTCCAGTAAAGTTGGTCCTGCTCACGGGGTTGGGCAACAGAATAAGTGGCTCCAAAAACAACAGCCTGAATTAAGCCTACATACTTAAAAACCTTCTTAGTGTAATGGATTGCTTTACTACAATCGATGTATCACACGAAGCAGAGAATTTCTTGCAGCAACAAAATCTTCCACATTATTTTAATCGTGAGCTTATTTGTGCTGATGTATCTGATTCAGAGAGTAACCTTGATCCAAATGTAAAAACGAAAATCAAAAACTTTGCATCACTTTTGTTCACACTATCAAAAGAAAACACATTTGCCATATAGGTGAAAACTTGCTTGGTAACTACCAACAGACATCATGTATTGTTCAACTGCTTTGCATTGTAACTGCTTAGCAATGAAATCTTCTCTACTCTGCTTAGTTGACTGACAAAATTTTGCAAGTAGTTTTACCATGGCTAAAACATTGTAAAGTTAATTCCAGACACAAGCACAAGTGTCATTCTCTTGTTTGATACTCTCTTTGTGGAAATGAAATATAGTTTTCGTATATTGAACTTTTAGCACCACCTTCAAATATGAAGACACCAGCAGTCCTGCTTTCTGGAATAGCAGGTCTAGATCTTAACATAACAGTGATGAAGGACTTGCATAAGTTGCCTCTAAGCCAATTCGATTAGTTCAACCCATTGACATGAGATCATGCTCACTGTGCTGAGCTTATGCTCTCCATATCAATATTTTTCTCTGAAAATTGGTGGTCCTGCTGAGCAAGGAAAGCAAGACCTTTGTCTTTGCCACTGCAAGTGACCTACAATGATAAACAATGAAATGAAACTATTAGTGGGTTAGGAAATCATCAATCAAAACAATCTGATAATCCAAAAGTGACTGATACTTTGTAACTTTGTCCATGGTTTTACTTAGCACTGGATGATAAGTAATAACCAGCAGAATGTCTTTGTTAATTTCGTGTACCTTGTTTTTCCTGCAATAAATGTTGTCAAACACCTTTGCCTTTTCTATCTGTGTCTCTTAATAAATGGTGTGTAAATGGAATTAGATAGATTTGACCATCACAATGTACATTAATGTAAAAAAGTTGAAATTGTAAATACAATTGGTTCTCATTTGATAAAAGGTGACATGATGTTGTTCTTGGATTTGTGTTTCTCAAGAGTCACTCATTTGATGATATGTCTATGGTACAAAGGTTAGCCAAAATTGTATATTTGGTTAGATTTGATGTCTCCACCAAATAGCAGCAAGAGGGATAGCCATGCTGGGACTGGCTACTCCTTGGTGGGAAAAACTCCCATGGGATGTCATAAAATTCCTTCACTTCTTCAAAATAAGTTGGCGACTATTTGCTTCAAGTCCTCCTTTCACTTGAGCTTGAGATTCTTGGAAGGCAGCTCCACCTCGAGCAGGCCATTTTCCTTGGAGCCACGGTGATGATGATGATGATGATGGCAAATGATAATGATGATTATTAAGATGTTTATGATGATGATGACAATGATTCTCAATTGTGGCCAGGGTGATGAACCATTTGTGATGATGATTATCTATATAACTGAGGATGATTGATCATCATGGTTGTGGTGATGCTGCTCTTAATGATGAAGATGATGATGGTGATGATTGTGATGGTGATGATCAATGATGGTTATGGTGATGATCATTTGTGATCTTTGTGACGATGATTATAAATATAATTGAAATAATTGTACGATCTTTTTTGGTACAAAATTTGAAAATCGCCTTGAAAATTTGCGACATAGCACTAAAAACATACTTTCAAGATGAAATATAATTGAGGTAGTGGTTCTGGTGATGGTAATGATGATGATTGTGATGATGGTGGTGATGATGATGACAAAGTTGTGGATGGATTTGATAATGGTAATACTAATTATGGTGGTGGTTTGTGATGTTGGTGATCAATAATTGTGATGATGGTGATGATGATTATGATGGTGGTGGTAGTGTTATTGTTGATGATGATGGTTGTGATGGTGATGACAATGGTAATAATAATTATGGTAGTGATTTATGATGATTTTCGTGAATAGTTGTGATGATGGTGATGATGATTATGAATGTAACCAACGATGAATGATGGTAATGATGATAATGATGATGATCGTGTTGATGATAATTGTGATGGTGGTGATGAGGTTCATAGATGTTAATGATGGTCAATGATAGTGTTGATAATAGTAATAATAATAATTGTGGTTGTTTGTGATGTTGGTGATGAATAATTGTGATTAGTGTGATGATGATCATCAGTATAACAAAGGATGAATGATGGCGATGATGATGACAATGATGATTAAGGTGTTGTTGATAATGATGATTGTGATGGTGATGATGAGGTTCATCTGTGTTGATGATGATGGTCAATGATGGTAATGATATTTCTAGTTATAATTAAAGAGGTGGTTTATGATGATGATGAAGGATAGTTATGATGTTGGTGATGATGAATATAACCAAGGATGAATGATGGTAATGATGATTATAATGATGATGATGGAGTTGTTGATGATGATGATCATGATGGTGATGATGAGGTTCATTGATGTTGATCATAATTGTCATTGATGGTGATGATAATAGTAATAATAACTATGGTGGTGGTTTGTGATGTTGGTGATGTATAATTTGTGATGATGGTGATGATGAGTATGAATATAACCAAGGATGAATGATGGTAATGGTGATAATGTTGATGGCTGATAAATATTTTTATGTTTACAATGTTGATCATTCATTGTGTTGGTTATGATCAATGATCTTGGCTATGGCCAGGACGATGATGGTGGATCATTGGATCAAGGATGACTAATGGTTATGCTCATTGTTACTGATTTTGATTGTGACAGTAATGAGGAACGTAAGTATTTGAATACTTAAACTCCATCTACAGAGATGCAAAACGTAGTTTAGGCTGAAAATTCCAAACATTTAGCTCTGCTACCACTAGTTCTAAACACGCATGAAATCCAGACGAAGGCCGTGTTATTTAGCACTTTTTCTCGGTAAAGTTGTGTTTATCAGGGTCAGATATGAGTTTCACGGGGAATGTTTGAAAAAGATAAGAAGCAATGCTACCGTAAGAGATTAGATAGCTGACGAGATCAACTAATACGACCTCAGTAAGTTAATTTTGCATGAAGAAACTATGAGATTAATTGCAGTATAATAATGTAGATATAACTATGAGAAATTCGATTATGCATTCAAAGCACTGCCAAAGGGTACTGACAAAAGCGTCACAGAAACACTTAATGCACACGGTTTATTGCAAAGGAACTGCAACTAACACTGAATGTAATAATTTCTTGCTACTTGATGTAAGTGGATGTTAAAATCGGGAATAATAACAATCTTCAATGCTTAAATCTACGATCTATGCACTATGAAAATGAATTGTGATAGAGGGTTGTTAATACTAAGAATTCATGTAGAAGAAGCCCTCAACTCACTTTTAAGTGCTATCAAAACTGCATTAGAGGATTACCTTGAGTGATGAGATAAACACAAAATTGACGGTCTTGAAGCAAATCCAATCGCTCATAAGTACATAATATTGTAGAGAGCCATTAGTGTAACATGACATTCCCTTGAAAATGTTGCCAGCCTTCTTCTACTTTGGGTTCTAAAAACTGAATGCCTTGATTCCTTAGACCCTGACTTTTGGGTCATTGGAAAGTGGATTCCTTCCCAACAACACAATACAACAGCCATACTTCCACTTCAAAGAGTGTTAGTCCACCAAAGAGCACAATACATCTTGTGTACCCACTTATAGCAAACAATACTTAGAAAGTACTCAACATTTGAAGTATTGTTGGTAAATGACCATACAATACCTCATATGAGCATAGCTTTTGAAGTATTGTGCCCAAAATACCAAACAATACTTTAAAGGTACATAACATTTGAAGTATTGTTGCTAAATTAGCATACAATACTTCATATGCACACAGCATTTGAAGTATTGTCCCCTAAATTAGCTACAATACTTTAAATGCCTAGTACATCTGAGGTATTGTAGGTAGATTTTGCTTACAATACCTCAGGTGCTAGACACATTTGAAATATTGTTCAACAATCTACAAAAATACTTTAAATGCAAGTGCTTTTTGCTTAACTGAACCTTGCTCTAAGATGAAAGTGGCTCATGAATGTGGCTTGAAAAGCTTTTGGGGAGTACCTTGTTTACTTAGTATACAAAGTTTCATTATGGAAAGCTTCATTTCTTGGTAAACTGATGAACTTATAACATGACATGTAATGTATTGGGTCCTTAGTAAGCATTTTGCACTGTCACGACCACAAGGAGATTAGCCATTTAGTTGTCTTTGTAAAGTATGTTAAGGATGGCTTATCGAGTGGCTAATGAGCTCTGCCAAAGCTACAAGTGACTTTGCTGACTGGAAGTGGTTAAATAGTTCAAATGTTTGATAAAAGAGGCCATGACTTTACATCACATTGAGGTGAGGTTGGTTTTTTGTAGTTTGTTCATTATCACTTTCAAGTCGCATGCACCCTATCTTGTGCCAGCAGTATTATGTACACATACTTGTAAATTATTCCAGGAATTTAAAAGTTTTGTGACAGTTGGCATATGGTATGGTATCATCAGAATCTCATTGAATGTACTGTGGTTACGAGAAAATAGACTTAGCCATGGAGCAAGGTCAGTAATACTCAGTTACCTTAAAAGTGGATAGTGTCTATCTGATTTGTTTGTGGCCATGACAGTGATCTGAATAAAGGGCATGGTAGAAATGCTGGTGATGCTAGTGATGCTAGTAATGATACATTTAACGAAAATTCACATGACGTGATTTTTATGCTTTCATAAGGCATTATGAACATTGCTGCATAATTTGTGAAACCGTTTGCTGAAAAGGAATTCTGATTTATGGTTCTTCATAACTGTCAGATTTTAGATTGACAATATTCATAACTAATGTAAGTAATCGTTATTAATATAATTAAGTTTTGTTGATGGTGTATGCAACGTAGCTTTTTTCCATGTCCAATTTAATACTTTGGGATTGGTTTAAAGTCAAAGTTTGAAAAATTAACAAATTTGTGATAGGTATAATAAGTGTGTTTGCATTTTGTTCTTGTAAGCTTTATTTATCAAAAGCCAGACATAGAGTTTGTGTTAATATTTGCTAAGTTCATCATTAAAGGAATTGTCGATGTCTACTATTTATGTGAATATCAGCATGTTAGTGTGTTGCACATGCAATTGTACAGTGATGTAAGGGTGAATAAATAACAGATATATGTGGCATAGACAATAAGAGGAAAAACTTAAAGGGGCATGCAGGTGTAGCAGAACACATATAGAAAAAAGAAAAGAAAAAGTTGCCCACACGTTTCAGATAAAAGAAACTAAAAAGAAAGAAGGTGAGACCAGAATAAGAATGGATAAGAGTAAAACAGCTAAAGAGAGATGCTATGAATTTTAGAGATAGCAAATAGGAATGTGATAGTATAAGTAGGAAGAAGAGAGGGATAATAGTTAGCATTTGGGAGATCAGAATGTAAATAAGGGGTAAAAAAAACAGATTAAGAGGCATACTAAGAAATATGGTCTTTGTCAGCTATAACCGTAGTGCTGTGCTTTAAAAACAGTTGTACTGTAAGGGTAGTGCTTTGCTACAAAAGCAGTTAAACTATAAAGGCAGTACCTTACCACAAAAGCTTGCATTCCCAAGCCCACAACAAACTGAACATCGTCAAATTTTCACAGTACGCGAGACACTATCGAATGAGCAAAGCTTTGCGTATGCTATATTTTGCGAATGCATCGTTTTGTTTCCTGAAAGTGTCGTAAGAACAAGGCTATGTCTTGGTTTTTCGGTAAGTCGCATTATTGATAATGATATGTACATAACTATTGTTTCCACCATGGAAATGTCGCTATGGAATGCTTGTAAGTGTGTTTCTTTGCTCAAGTATCATTTTGTACACTTGGGAGAGGCACGTCGACGCACTGTGTTTTTATTGCAAATAAAGCTAAAAGGTTGACGATGTAGTTATATTTGAAATTAGATAATGAGATCCAATATTATTTATTTAGTGTAGTGTTCTTATTTCCCGTTTGCCAAGTTTTTCAATTACTACCGAACATTGGGGCGTTTGGGGTGGGGCGGGGCCACCAGTTGCCCCTCGCCAAGTAAAAATAAGTTTGGAGCCCTTTATTAGAGACCTACAGTCGTGTACAGAATATATTATCGTTGCCTTGACATAATTTCAAACACTTGTTAGACTTGAATAAAGGACCTGCTGTCCGAAGTTAGGGTCGGAAGTGATTGTATACAGCTTACCATCGTCACCAGTTTCTCAAAATTTATCAAGGTCCAAATTATTAGGTAAGATTTATCAGGTAACGAACTTGTTTGCCTTGATCGTTGCCGAATAGTGAAAATCAAGAATCGTTAACAAGAACCGTCACTATAAATACCCTTGAATACATCAGCCGAGCGAAATACGGCGAACAGTGTCCGTGGATACTGTAGCAATAATTCAATGCAAATGAGGCTAATTAATGAGCAGAACGTAGACCTTGTGAATCCATAAATTTGTGAGAGAATCGTTTATTTTCTCTACCGGACTGTATAGTTGAAAACTTTATCTTACATATTAGAATACCCATTGGAATTAGACGTATATGATTACCCCCATATTTGATTGTCATGGTAACGCAGCTGAGATTTCTCAGAGCAACAACAACCACAGTCTATTTGCACGTTTTCAGGAGAAAACATAAACATCCGAAACTTAAAACACAAAATTGATGATCAAGTTATTAATTTAGATAGAAAGAGCTTTGTCTTCTCTGTCAGCGAAGGATTTAGTTAAAGAAGGAAGGGAAATACGAAGTTTTGGCAATTTAGGTGAGTTAGAAAACGTGAAAATTCGCGCCAACCATTTTCTCGTATTGTTAATTCAAATTTTAATTAGCAGCACGAGAACACGCTTGGCGTTCTTTTTTAAAATATTAAATCACGCGTGTGCACGGATTATATTTAGGTTTGCACTCAATTGCCTTATATAGAAATGCTGTTTGCAGTTTTGCAGACAATTGATTGTTACAGTGAAACATTTGATGCGAGCAGAATCCAGTTTTGATTCTCATCATTTTCAGCTGAAGAAAATTCAGGTATGGTGTTGAATTTGTCGTAAACGTAAACAGTTTTGATCGTTAACTGCTAGTCCAGGTTGAAGAATTTTAAAATAACAGGAATATTTGCTTTATTAGTTTGAAATGTTACTTTGCAATACAAAGTTTGTGACTGTGTAGACATTTGATGGTCAAGAAGATTTCTTCTGCCTTCAATTTTTCGATTTCCTGGTTGAAGTTGATATCAGACATTTCTATTACTGTACTTTGTATCAATACAAGACGTGACTGATCTGTTGTTTTTCTCGAACATGTGTTAACTACAAGCGCTGTGTTGTTTTAGAGTTATTCACACAATTGTAGTGCCGTAGGTTAATTGAATTATAAAGAAAATAAATTTGTAACTTTATCGGCCTGCCGCATGACCAGGGCCTTGTTGATCGAATTTTCGCGAATGAATCGTTATGTTCTTCAAAAGTGCTGTAATGTTGCAATTTTTCTGAGGACCAACCTTTGATTTTGATAATGAATATTTACCAAGTACAACTCTGTTAAACACGAGAGCATTCATTAACTCCATTAAATATGCGCATATTTAATGGATATGCATATGTATGGCCAGTTAAAATACCGTTATTACTTTAAAAAGCTAGATGTAATTCATCGATGGTTTGTGACAATGACAAATCGTACATCACTTAGTTTTATCAATCATTATCAATCCTGATACAAGTGTTGCTCCTACAGCCTAGTCTTCATGACTTAAGTCCAAATTTTAACTACAGCATATATTTATTTCACTAATAGTACATGAAAACCATTGCTTAGTAATACTTTGAAGTGTTTCTTGAAAAATTTGCAAAAAGTATCCAACTTGCATCTAAAAGTTTTGGAATAAAGTGTTATTTTCAATATTTTGAGTGTCAATTGCTGACTGTAGGTGTCCGTGAGATATTGCATAAAATAGTGTGTCACATTGATTTAAATAGTATGTTGACCTTAGCATTTATAATATTTTTTTTTCTTTACATTTGTTATATCACTATTTCTATGTTATTCCCTACATATTACTATCCAAAGTTACTTAGCACAATTCCACTGTGCTTTATATGAAAATGTGTTAACTTAGTAGAAACCCCATCACTAT
>JANTCA010051262.1:0-17964 GCA_024741275.1 Chironex yamaguchii
ACATTTCTTAATAAAACATTGCTTTATGAAACATTGCTTTGTGAAACATTGCTTTATGAAACATTGCTTTATGAAACCTTGCTTTATGAAACATTGCTTTATGAAACATTGCTTTACGAAACATTGTTTTATGAAACATTGCTTTATGAAACATTTCTTAATAAAACATTGCTTTATGAAACATTGCTTTGTGAAACATTGCTTTATGAAACATTGCTTTATGAAACATTGGTTTACGAAACATTGCTTTATGAAACATTGGTTTACGAAACATTGCTTTATGAAACATTGCTTTATGAAACATTGGTTTACGAAACATTGCTTTACGAAACATTGCTTTGTGAAACATTGCTTTATGAAACATTTCTTAATGAAACATTGCTTCATAAAACCTTTTTCAAATAACTTCCAATAGGTAACCCGCCTGTTAAAGAATACGTTAGCAAATGCCACTCTTTATCAATCGCCTTGAAGATTTACCCACATTCAAAAAAACAAACCAGGACTCTGTGGCCGTTATTTTCACTGGACTTCTTCTAATAATGCTTTGTTTTCTTTTCATTTGATCTTTGTCTTGTTTATAACTCGCTAGTTTCAATTCTTGTTTTCCTAAAAAGGTTGCCATATTTCTATATCTCTTTTCTGACCATTCATACTCTGAAAAGACGGTTCGAAAACGTATAAGTATGTTTAAAAGCAATGTAGCAAAATTTCTAGGTAATTTTGTATCACAAAAAGATTGTTCAGGTATTCTCTGTACATAAAAGGTATCCATTTATGTATTACACAAGTTTCAAATGGAGAGAGACAGGGTTAACTTATAGTCGTCAACAAATTGCACTTCCATCCAGCATCTAACGACTGCAAGCGTAATACCTTTTTTTCTGAGCTAAACAACTGACTTAGAATGTTCGAAAGATTTTTTGTTATTCAATTGATCATGGGATGTACAAGTCAGGGGTGGCGCTGTGAGGTCTCACGGGGTGCCCCTCAAAATTCCCTAATTATCCCCCGTCGGCAGTCAAGAATGAAAAGAGAAAAAAAGTTGTCGGCACTTGGACTGGCCGAAGATAGAAAATGGTTGTTTGAAGACCGTTTTGAATAACCGTCGCCCAGTCGCATTATATTAGAGTGTGAAAAGCACCAAGTAAGATTAAAACGTAGACAATGATACTGCATGTGCATAGAGTTTCATAGGTCTTTCGTTTGCTACAACAGGCCGTTGTAGCAGTTGACGAGTTGTTTACCAACACGTTTTATTTCGAATTATATATAATTGATGTAATTTATGATATAATTCATCTCATTTATGAGAAAGTAAATTGTAAGTAGTTCAAGTATTTGTCCTCGTTGTTTGGCCTCTAGCGCCACCCGTGGTGCCGGTTGTTGCATTTTTTAGCTCCAAACGTAGAGAATGGCCTGATGCTAACGCTAAAGTGAAATTCATGTTGCGAAAATCTCTACAGTAAAAAACGAGATCCTCAGTAGCGTTGCTGTATGGATAAATCAACAAAAATCACTTTAACGTAAACGTATAGACGTCTGCTAAACAGGTTTTTGACATGGTGCTTTCCAGTGATTCCACTAGTGACATCTGCATGTAGTCACCACAATTAATTATAAATAATAGTTGCTTAAGAAGCTTAAAATCAAGCGTAGTATTAAACTCAAACTCTCAAGAGGGTCTTTTGTCCATAATTACATAGCAACAGTGGCGTAGCGTGACTTTCATTAGCGGGTATTTTCTAAGGGGTGGGGGTAGAATGGGGTATTTCAGGTAAATGTAGCAAGACTTGTAACTGTTTATAAAGAAAACATAATTTTAATTGCAGATTGCAAATTTTCTGTACTCTTTTTAAAATCTGTTACCGCATTCTTACAAGTAAGTCTATTTCCAATATATTTAATAAACATGTAAACTTCAAGAAATCTATATATATGTGTGTGAGAGTACGTGCGTGTGTGTGTATCTAGACTCTTGTAGCTTCACTTCCTCGCATTGTGACTAAGTAATGCAATTAGGAATTATGTAAAGAAATCAGTGTGTTAATATATTGAGTGTGCTGCTGGGAATTACAGCACAAGGCCTTTTGCTTCGAACGTAACCCACAAATAATTACAGTCTCGTCAATTCAAGTTTTATAATATATACACAACAGCTATTTAATGTCGTCAAATTGAATTCGTGGAAAAGGAATGGCACTTCCCTCGTCTCAAGTGAAAAGAACTTAAATTTAAGAAAGTTTTATATGGCTGTATGCTGAGAATATCTCGGCGCAATTTTTTGGATCTGAGGCCAAATTACTTTATCAAATGGAGTATATTGCTTAGTGTCATCTGACATCAAGGTGTCATATGTGTAGTGACATATTCCTTTTGAAAAGGGAACCGTTTTTCAACAGTCTCAAGTTTCTCCCAGCTTCTTCCTCCCTCACTAGGACAACACTGTTTAATTCAATTTATTTAGTAAATAAATGTCGGTAAACTGAGTCCCAGGCCTTTTTGGTCTGTGCTTGAGAATATGCAATTATAGGAAATACGATTACAACTTATTTGATCAGAGAATTTCAAAGAGACTAGTTTCTATTTTTACAAGAGAAATTGTAATTTGGTTCATGATTTCAAGCTTTCTCTGTGGAAAATTCCAGCCTATTATTAAATACCTTGAATGCCCTAACGCTAACATTGCCAGGCAAAACTGAGTGAGAAATTCTTAATGGCTGACCTATGACTGAAGTTAAAAAAATATTGCAATAAATTCAAAATGAATTGCAGCAGGTTTGACGAAATTTCAACAGTAAAACTTATGATTTATGAGACAAATATTTATTCGAGACAAATAATATGATTTGACCAAAAATCCCAAAGAATAACTTGCATATCGCCACTGCATGGCAAGTCTTACAATCTGAACATCTTATACCAGGCTATGAAACATTTTTCATTGTTTCTTTATCTTGCTGTAGCTGGAAGTTGCAAGAGTGAGTTCTTGCGGATGAAAACTTTGTATGTAGTTCGCTGTTTTCTTTGAATGAAAAGTTAGCTTAACAGTCAGAATACGGCGAGCTGTACATTTAAATAGCAGTTGAAGGTCCCTCCAAAAACATCATCGAGTTAGAATTCTCGTCAGAGAAGCCGCATTATACATATGTCTCTTAACAGCAAAGTTTTTGATAGTCTTTCTCGATGAACATAATTACGTCAGTTCACCATTACCTGTGCAATGTAACTCACTACAAATTACACTCTGATCGGGTTTTGGGTCGACTAAATTTGTTCCTAAAAGTTCTGAATGTTCTGGACACTTAGAGAACGAAAAACCAAAGTTTTGTAAAAGCTGATGAGCTGTTGACGAGGAAGCTTCGCTTGGCATTGATGAAAACTTTAAAAAGATCCGGAGGCTTTTTCACTACCTGACTGGTGGAATAACTAATTGACTGATAACTAACTATGGATGATAAAATTAAACTTTTGTATCAACGTGTTCTGTTCATTCCATGAAGGTTTTCGATTTGACCATTGACCTATGTTATCAACAAAAAAATTAAATAATTACGTTTTCCTTTTAAATTCAGACCATTTCCTTCTTTTACGTGCCTCTTGTCAGCTTTATATTATTACAACCATACTTGAGTTCTAGCAGAGCCTTAAGTGATAGCAGTTACCATCATTGCTAAAGAGAGATTTATGTATAAATATGTTTTTGTTTTACGCCATTGTTTTTACATGATATATTCTACATGTATGTCGTTGTTCTATTTCCTGGTCGTTGCCAAGATTTGTAATTGAGGTGAATTCTGAAAGGAAATTCCAACATTTGGCACAAGAAAGATAATTTTTAGGTAGGGTGCCTGACATTTCAACCTGGTTACATCTGAAACCTGAGTAGCTAGCCACCGCAATTTCAAAATTTGTAATTGGAACAAAACAAAACAATATGTCTATGAGCAGCGTGGACTCTTTCGCAAAATGTGGCAGAGCCGGACCTGCCACCCGCTGAAACTAGTTGAAATCTAATTATACATACATAGATACATATATATAATATAGATATATACCTCATAGCTAAGATAACAAGAGTATGCTTCAAAATATAACATAGCAAAAAATTGAATAAAGAAAGTACAAAAAAGAAGTGAAAAATTGCTAATACCAGTCTACGTTGTGTTACAAATGATGTAAAACTATGGCCACCATTCATGATATATTCATGAGTCAAATTTGAATAATGAGCTTAGTAGATTTGAATATATTTGCAATTTGAGTTGGTTTATTTTGTTATCTTATTATTGCAATTGCGCCACTGTCAATTTAAAAGATTTCTCTTCGTTTGAACGATTCGATTATTTGACATAAAATACTTTAAAAGAACAGAAAAAAAGTTTAAGATAATGAATATGCAGAGTTGATATTTTAGATTGCAAACAGTGGTCATTCGGCCATGGAAAGTAATTCATGAGTTTTCCTGGCAGTAAATCTTATTACAAACAAGATCTTTGTCGTCAATTGACGTTGACCCTTCGTTGACCTTTAAACCAAAACAAAACGAGATCAGCTTGAAGCTCCAGCCAACCTTGCACGCGTTACTTCCTCTCAACAATCACAACTCGCCCACACTGGATGCTGCAATACGTTAAATGGGGTAAACAATACCTTGTGTGTTGGTGAGTGAGGTTTCACGAGATTCGACAATACCTTGTGTGTTGGTATTTGAGGTTGAGCGATACTTTAGGTGTAATGGTATTTCAGGTGTACTGGTATTTCAGGTGTAATTACATAACTAGACCATGTTTGCCTAATTATTGTTTTTGTAAATAAATAAACACAGCAGTATTTGCCGTTTTTGTATTGCAATCATGAGCTTCGCAAGCGTGGCTAGGTAGTCTAGTGATACAACAAAATTGCTGTTGTAGCGAAAGCTTAATTCAATCCGATCTCATTCAGTAATATTAAGAGAAAGTTCTAGGTACTGTCCAAACCTTATTGCTGTCGGGGTTTTTTGCTTCATCAGAAGAATGCGTCTTTATCTGACAAACCGTAACAATAAAATCGTAAATCAGTAAAAGAATAAAATCGTTAACTAGTAAAAGATGAAGATCAAGATGCCATTGAGCACCTGAAAAATCGAATCCGAATCTCTTTACGATTCTTGCTGAACCAAGTTAGACAGTCAAAAAAATCCTGTTTTGGCATGATAATCAATCTCATCATCATTAAAATTCACCTCTGAGGACCAATGGTGCGGTAGTTAAATGGTCAAGGCATCCTGCGCGGAAAGCAGAAGAGTTTCCACTTGAGACGATGGATTTATGCCTCAGAACCAATGCCGTACTTAGCGGAGGGGCAGAGGGGGCAGTTGCCCCCCAGAACGTTTCAATTACCTTTAAGGTTTTTGATAAGGACTTCTGAAGTCATAAAGAACTATGCCACAACTAAGCATATGCCGGAAGATGTCACATAATCAGTTTGTTCGCGTGATGTGAAGACTCCTGTGTACGGCCTTGCTCAGAACTCTTGCAACTTCTGCTTCATTTCAGTACAAATCGTAGCTTACAAATTACTGCACCATGATGTTGGTGGCCCCTACTTGCCAATCCATAGTTAGTTGTTAATTACATGCTTGCCTCTCCTTTAGATTTGAAGATCTTTGAGGGCTGCGACTGGTTTGTGGTTGGAAGATGTTGGTTTCGACTGCATTTTTGAAACACTGCTTGTTTGATTTGAGATAACTATGCAGTCAAATTCTGTGACGTGATCTCGGGTCACAACTTTTTCTGAGAAAAGATGATTTGAAAAACAACAAATTTCGAGTCCTTGTTGAGAAGAAATTCAATATGCATTTGGCTAAACTCCCTCGATAATTAAGAACAGTTATCTGCCATAGTCGGAGTTTGATTGGAAATCGTCAGGGCATCTGTTT
The DNA here is from genome assembly GCA_024741275.1 of Chironex yamaguchii. NCBI lineage: Eukaryota > Metazoa > Cnidaria > Cubozoa > Chirodropida > Chirodropidae > Chironex > Chironex yamaguchii. The sequence continues at coordinate 5,921 of JANTCA010051262.1, forward strand.
TCGATATTTCAATAGAAAAGGCAACGTCAGAGCAACTGGATCTTTATTAAGTGTCTGGAAAAGCACGCAGGACATACTGAAAATTAAATTGTTTCCTGCAAGGCTGTTGATGTGGATTAGGGCTCACTTGTTAATAACTGTAGGGCTTTTTACTAGTATTACTTGAAAAACAAAGCAAAGCATCTCTATTAAGAATTTATCCAAAGTAGTGATTATAAGTAAGTTCCCCAACGATTCTAATGTATTAGGTTTTAAACCAATCGTATCCAAGAGGAAAGTTCGTTCATAACATCATACAACATCAGCTGGAGAAGAAGGAGGAGAAGGGAAAAGAACTTGCAACCCTCAGACTCAAATTTCAACAATCAAGCCAAAGGGTTATTTCAACACAAAGACTTGATAATGAACCAACGATGGGTACAGGGGAAATTAATCTCTTCATTTTTATGTCTGTTTAGCCTTCGCCTTTGTCAGTGCCACATAATTTTATGTCACCTACAATGTACATGTATATATGCATACAAATATTATTCGTACGAAAAAATCCCCAGGCGAGTGAGCTAATCAAGAAACCAGCTGTAGGGATGAAAGTGTAGTAGACCTCTACTTACTTTGAATATATGTATATATATGTTATTCATATAACTTATATATACATATTAATAAACAGAACTTGCATTTGACGTTTCGGTGTAAATCTTTTGTAGAAGCCGGCTGGGGTCACACCTGCAATCCTCATACTGCAAACCAACACTAAAATTGATGTGCCGCCACGGCACAAAGGTTTCGCGAAAGACTTTTAAAGTCCTCGGTGTCACCATCCGAAACCGAGCGATGGATAAGGGAGAAAATAATGAATTTTTGGTCGCTCGTGATAGTCGCACTTGTCTGCTCACAGATGAAATTTCGTCTACTTGTGCGCAAACAATCTTTCGGTTACTCACTCATAAAACATTAAAAATAAATTTAATACACGGAAGCTCTATAATGTTGTCACTTCAACAGAATTAGAACTAAAATAAACAGATAATTTCTACTAGCCTTTTCAAAGTGTATACAGCATTGAAAAATGGGGTGTCTATGGAATTGAACTCTCTGGAAATATCTGGTCAATACATAGGTTCAGCCCCTTAAAAAGTTCACTAGACCCCTTTTATTTAATGTTTTAAACATAGATAGCTTGGATCTCCCTATCGCTACTGCCGAGGTTGGTTTCCGTTTTATGTGAGTATCCTGGAGAGTCTTTCCAAAGGTGGGGGATCTGGACCCTGTGTCATCTGTAGGCATGCTTCTGCTACTAAAACACGTCATTCAGAATGGTATGTAGCAAAAACTGTCAAGTGTAGACAACTAGTAGGTATATCTTAAGCATATGAGCATGATAGCTCTCAACCACTGTAGGGGAGAAATGCCTTAATATTTACAACTACTTAATTCTTTATTACAATTCTTTTTAAGTTTTTAGTTTTTAAGTTGATTACTGGTTCGCTTTTTTCATTTGTAATTTCGACATTTTTGAATCAGATCAGAGGAAAAATCCCGATTAGTTTCCAGAATAACAGATAAATGATCACTGAAAGACACCGCTGATTTTAGATTTCTCGAAACCTTGTCGGGTCTTTTCCGATGTGCCAGGGCCTGCGTAGAAAATTTTAAAGTCAAGAGGTCCAATGAAAGTCACAGGTAACGGGGTATTTGGGGTGCAGCTCAGGCATTTTTTTGTTTTGCTAAAATTGAAGCCATTTTGGAGATCCCTGCCTAAAAAGCCCAAGTCCAATTTTCGTATACAAAGTGTGAGTCCAAGGACCATGGCCTAATGGAGTGGTCACGGGGAGGCATGGGGCATTTGCCCCCGCTTTTGGCGAATTTTGTCCTCTGCATTCCGTCAGTACTCTGTTTTATAGAGTAATTGTCACGAAATAATCAAATTTCCTTTTCACTAGTGGCAAGCATGGTATTGGGAGATGCATTCCAAGCCGATGCAAAGGGATGGACCTCAAAAATATTGATGGTGGCAAGGCCTTCAGACCCCTTCAAATTCTCGCCCCCAACTTTGCTTCCTGTGGCCACGCCGCTGCCATGGCCCTATTGGTCCCTCTAAAACTGCCACTAGTTATAGATAAACCGCGAAGCCTGAATGACTTATACGATAAAGTGTGTGAAATCTTCATCTTAATCTTATCAAACCATGAAATCTAATGTAGAATAATGAATCCCTTCTGTCCATTCTTATACTAAAATGATTCCATAATTAAAGAGGAACCAAGCAGCTTTACTATGTCATTTTATGAATCAAAGATTGAAAGACCATCTCAAACCACCTTTGCCACTATGGAATCAAGTATGACATGATCAGTTTCTGAAGTTTCTGTCGTTGGAGGCAGTGAATGCTGGCAATGACAGGAAACTCTGCAAGACAATGACAACATCACGTAGCATTGCTTAATCTCAGCCTTTATAAAAACATCGTGTCTGAAATCTACTTAGAAGAGCATTGTCAGAGGAAGAATAGAGAGAAATAAAAAAGTTAGAAGGGCAAAGGAAGATAAATTTTGTCTTGAAATTCGCAACATTGCGCTAAAAACATGCATGTATATGTTTTTTACTTTTTTGTGAACACGAACTTGATCAGAAGACTAGACCAATAGTAGTCGTTACGTGAGCTTGGTGGATGGACTCAGTCAACACTTTAATGTACTGTATTTCCTCTAATGAACGCCGCCCCAGAAAAACATTTGTTAAAAACGTCGCCCTTTAATGAACGCAGCCCATTACTACAAGCTGCGTATTTGAAAGCGCATATGATGGAAGTTGTACCGAAGCTTACAGAAGCAGGAAATCAGAGACCTCCACCCTTACGAAGGCTTATACACTGGGTCTTAGAAGCATGGATTGGATTGAGCACTGAGATGATCATTAAATCTTTCAAGGTATCAGGTTAAGCTTAGCTACGAATGGATCAGAGGATGGGCAGATCCATTGTTTTGAAGAGGTGCTGCTTTTAGGAAACAGGCAACGGAGGCACTGGATGAAGATCAAGCTTCTGATAATCTTTTTAAAATCTTGCAGTCTGATGTCTGCGATAGCTATGAAAGTTTCATTGAACTTATATAAAAAGACTTTTTATATGTAGTTCAATGAAAAGTTTGCATGTCATAGACGAGGACTGTGATGGAGACGGTGATACGGACACTCTTTGAAATTTTTGATACCCTCAAGATTTGGTCCGGTTAGTCCGCCTTTGGGTGGCAACAGCAAAACAAGAATCCGGAACAGCGGAACAATAACAGTGATTGTAAAGGTTGGAAAGGTTGATGTCTGGAATCTCAACTCCGAGAAGGTCGTCTTTAAATTTCGCTGTTAAAATACAACAATTAATCACTGCAGAAGCAAGAAATGTGTATATTATGAAATGCAGTAGGAAGTACTAAACAAGCCATTACGATGACATTCGCTAAACATAGTTTAACATCTTGAGTGGAGGTTTGTGCTGATAAAATTTGCACAAAACTCACTAAAATCGAAAGAGAAAGAAAAAAGATTACAACGTGAGGTATGTAATATCTTGTTTTTAGCCATGTCTATTTACGGCAAAATAGCGTATTGTCTCCTACGTTGTAGTCAAGTCTTGTTCGCTTAGGTTTCTGATGGCTAATTAAAGTCGTGTAGGCCTGCTTCCTTAAGTTATGGTTTAGCCTGATTTAATCATGACAACTATCCTTTTCAATCGAGCCAACAATAAGGGAGATCGGCGAGGCGAAATTGGAACATTTCCACGAATCCTAAAAATTCACAGCGATGAGTGCTCCTCACATCAAGGTCTTTTAATGGATATCATACACCCATCACCATGTAGTGTGAATTGGGAGCCATCTTGTGTTAAAGTTTGGTAAACTTGTGTTAGGTGGTACGCTAAATAATCATTAAGGGAGAAAGTTTGTATTAGTTTGTCGCAGCTGTTAACCGACCAGTCCTCAAGTCTCAAGACGATGGATGTATGACCCCACCTATTATTTTGGACCCTGTGACCTTGAAACTTGTTTACAAGCTCAGGGTAAAAACTAGATGCCAGAACTCAATAAAAATGGATGGAAAAAGTTTCTTGGGTAACTGGTCACTGCTGATGGGTATACGTCATACCTAGACTTAAACCCAACCCAAATTACAACTATCTTGCCAGTATACATAAATTGTAATGTACTTAAAGACTGGCTTCTGTCTAAGGCTTAAAACAAATGATATATGTATATTCAAAGCACATTGTTTTTGGCTAGGTCAAATTGCAGGTGCAGAGAACAGCAGAGATGACATTAAACGTTAGACAAGCTATCCAGTGCTAACCTAGCAACCCTCTAGCCATTAATTATAGTTGGTAATTTCTCTTTGAGCTTAAAAATAGTGTTTGTACCAAAGGTCATTGTGTTAGCAAGTTAGAAAATGATGTAATAATCTCAATGCTAAGATATTAAAAATTTGCCAAAGTGCATAAAAATCTGAATTAAAATTGAATTCAGAGACATTGAAATTGTCAACACTGTTAGCTAAAACAAGTAACTAAAATTGGGATTGGTAACAGAAATGGGAATTTTGTAAGTAAAATTGTGTGATGAGTGGATGAGTGCTTGTCAGTGTGTACAGTGGTGGACACTTGGAGTAAAGATGTGCAACTGTGCAAGTCAATTAAGTCTTAAGTCAAAATATTCAAATAATTGTTAAAGATGATAAGTTTCCCTGAGAATGCAGCTGGAATGTTTGGTATGGAAGTCAGCACAGAAAACAGCAAGATATTAGTGAACAATGCAGACCAAGGAGCAACAACAATCAGAATGAATAATGAAGAACTGGAGGAAGTATATAGTGTTAGGTACTTAGGGTCTCTAATCATACATGATGGCAGAAGTAATAAAGAGTGGAACAATGTCTGAAAATCGCAATGGCACAAATGGCAAAACGTGATAACATATGAAGATCCAGATGTCTACTAAAACCATAGTCAAACCATAGAAAAGTCTAACAATTGTCACTTATCCTTGTGGATCATGGACTCGCAGCAGCTTTAGAGAAAAAGATGAAAGCTTTTGAAACAAGATGTTTCTGAAGCATACTTTGAGTAATGTACAGAGAAAGAAGTGGAAAGCGTATGCATGAAGAAAGATAGAAATGGAAACTGGCGGACAGGAGTCACTGCTGCAGTTAATCATGAAGAGAAACCCTAAGTGGGTTGGACATGTATCATGGCACAACAACTTGGCAAAGACTGTATTGCAAGGGCAAAGGACAGTAAAAAAGGGGCTGAGGCTGACCGAGAAAGAACTTGACTGATGACATAACGAAGTGGACAGGTAAAAGAGTACGACTACTGAATGAGTAGGTACGTGATAGACAAAGGTGGGCAAGATTTGTAGAGACTGCTGCTACTGAGCCACCCTCATGATCAGCAGAGTCAAGGGATGAGTGAGTGAGTAAAGTTTGATTCATTGCTGTAATGCTGTACTGGATTAGACTAGTTTATGCACACTGTGGTGAAATTTCTTGTAGGATCTTGCAGGATCCTGCCAAGATCCCATACTGGATGCTGTCCAGGATCCTGTATAAGATATTATAGGATCTGGTACTGGATCTTTTAGGAGCTTGTAAGATCCTGTAAAAGGTCTTACTTTGGGTATAAATGTAGATAGAAATACTGTAAACCCTCGAACAAGTGCACCTTCCAATAAACACCCACCACTTTTTTCAGACATCATTTTCATTTTTTCATAACATGGAACCTTTTTGAAAACGCTCTTAAATAAATGTTATAAATGTTTTCTTCGAGCTACTACAACAATAAAATAAGCACCCAACTCAATTCAGAGCCCCAGTTGAATAAGCACCTCCCTTATGAGGGTTGCCCCAGCACTTATTCCAGGATTTAAGGTAGCTGGAAATGTCAAAAAGACAGAAAAGCGTCAAGACCTTAAATCATCATAAAACCATCATTTACAGGATTGTACAGTATTATAATGTTCTATCTTATTCCAAAGTTAAAATGCAAAAGTTCTGGACCAAGATGAAATCTTTTGGATCAAGGGAAGGACCTGAAATAATGAAATGCTTAGATTTTGTATGTTGTAAAGTTGAACTTTTCAAATTCTTTTGTGATGATCATCCTGGAAAAATGGATGACAAAGACACAAATGTTCAGAAACAAACATTTTTTTAAGTTGCCAAAAAGACAACATAAAAATTGACTCTATGAATACAATCTTAAAATATGTACATGAAGATCTTCACTAGTATGATCCTGAAAGGATCCTATATAATGGGAGACATGATCCTAAAAAGGATCTCAACTTCATGTATGTTAAGACATACAAGGATCATGTATGATCTTCCAAGAACTTCACTGGCAGGATCCTGAAATTGATTTGTTAGGATCCTATATAAAGGGAAACAGGATCATGTACAGGATCCTACATCAATATGGTCAAACAGGAACCTGATAGGAACCTGAGAGGATCCTGTCTATGATATTATTCCTGTAGGTTCTTGTCTGAGTTGTTGATATTTAAAAAACCCGTTTGGTTAAAGTAGCATTTTTGAGTCCAAATCCATAACAATATTTTAGTGCTGTTCAGTCACGGGAAAATTTGTAACTAGGATTTGACTTGTAATGATGATGATGAATTAAATCATTTACAACCTGTAGTTAATTGGTTTATGTTATAACTTCCAAAAGGCAATTTATTTAGACTTTTGTCTGCACATGTATCATAGCTCTGATATTGATGTAGAGAGTCATAGCAATGGGTAAGCTCAGTGTCCAATTAAAGGTGTTTATTTTGGTAGTCATAATTAAATTGAACATTTCAAATGATTTTTATCCTTGATTGTAGCAAAATTTGGTTACTTCAAAAGCACAGTGTTAATATTGATTTCACTACATGTCATCCTGCTTGAAGTTTACTGATAATTATAAAATACTCATAAAGATTTGAGTCCTTGCCAATATTCCCAAAATGTGATCTACGATTTTTGTTGAAATTTGCCTACGTGAATTGCACATTGAATTGTAGAGGTTTTTGTTTATCCTGTTTATTGTTTTTTTGTCACTACTATATTAACAATTCCTTATCCCTAATGAATAACAAAGTGTCCAGTGCTTACTAAGCTGCATATAAGTGCTATTAAGAAGGGTTTATTGACAGGTTGGTCACTTGTACAATTGATATTTCTTGGAAGATAGAAAATTTTTTATGTAATTTGATTTTCAATTTCAATAGCATATATTACATTGTTTCATTACTCACAATTAACCAGTTACCATATAACACAACCTTGATCTTTCCCAATTCTTGTTATAGAGTATCAAAATACTTAAGCTCAGTATTGAAGGTTACAGGAAGGATTAAGAATGCCAAGCATTGATGTTGTCACAGCAATTTTTGAGCTCACTCGTGGAGCTACAATGTTAAAAGCTGGGAGAATGGTTAGTATCTGTATGATTTAGTACTAAAATTTTGCATTAAATCCTTTTTAAGTTAAATTGACAGTTACTGGGCCATGAGTATCATTTTGAGTTACATTAGTTGTCACTTCTCTTTTTAGCATTTAAAGACAACATATTGACATTGCAATTAGCATTGTTGAATGACAAACTGGTTTTGAATTTTTTAGGTGGTCCATTGTTGGCAGTATAACCTAATTTGTATAGCATCCTAGACATTTTTGTTTATGGAAGTTCTTTCCTATCGAATGGACAAATTTAAGCTCAGTACAGAATGTCAAATGGCGATATGCTGAGTCGTAAAAGTTTTGTGTAAGTTTCAAGAGGTGGACAGGCTGTAGCTATTGATAAATCATTCAGATACTCAAATAAGGTATGAAATGAAAGAACAAACTGTTACATTTAACAAATAGTAATGGCTGTGATAGAAGGGAAAAGGGTTATTTTTAGAGAATAAAGTCAAGGTGAAGATGTTTATAAAAGATTTAGGTTGTTTAGCTGATAATTATTTGATACACTAGTTCATATATATAGGAGGATAATATATGGCGGACTAAACTAAGTAATATTGTTTTATTACAGACACAGTTGATGATTATGTGGCAAATGCTTAACTTTGTATCCCAGAGAGAAACAAGTCTCAGAGTAATCAATATTAAAGTTTTCTAATGATACAAAGGTCAAATGTGTTTTAAGTAAACAGTTCTTCTATAAATCTTTTTACCTGTCACTAACCACAATTCTCCAACATACAGTTACTGATAATGCTGAATTTGCAGTGTACATTTAGAAGAAATTGATGAATAAGAAATAAAAAATGTCAAAGGAAAGGAAAAAGAAATATTTAAAGGAATAAAAAATCATTCAAGAAGATGAGTGTACAAGTATTTACAAACTAGTCACAGGGGGACAACAAACGTCTTTTGTCTCCATAGGCTGGGTTGATGCTATCTCCAAAGCAGAAAAGTATATATGCAAAATGTTGACCTAGCCATTGCAGTTAATGTCAAAGGTTTATAGATGTACTCACAGCACAGGGCAGGCTATTAAGCATATGCAGTTGGGTATAAGGGAATATTTGTTGCAAAGGTACTGGCAAATGTTGGGAGAATTTATGTGGTTGCATCTTGTGACTTCTATTATTCTGTAAATCAACCTCTAAGAAGTGCATGCTATATACATGGCATTGCACCGGTACAAAAATTTGTAAATTATCATATTTATGAGTGCGGCAGAGAGTGTGTCATTCTGGTTTGGTGGTAAAATCTCACATATACCTCTCAATGGCCTGCCTAATTTACATCTTGAATAACATTGAACATTTTAATCATTTCTTTGCACCAAACAGCATTTGAATTAAAAATGGATTATGTTTTCTTTCACTTTAACACCAGAAATTTGCAATAAATGTGGTGCAAAGAGCCACAAATGTATGCTAAGAAATTAATATAATGGAAGAAAAGGGAGGTTGCTTTAAGTTACCATTTAAATATCTCACTCATTCTGTAACTATAATAGTGATGTATGTGGACACATCACTTGCAATGTTAAGGGAAAGCTTAATTTTTTATTGTTGAGAAGGTAATTGTACTGTGATATATTTTGAGTAGCATTCATGCATATAGATTGTTACTTTTCTTTACAGGGAAGGCCACATTTTAGGCAATTTAAGCTGCTAGAAGGTATGACTTTTACCAATCTGTCACAAACTATGTTTCTATACATATTAGTTGTTATGATCGACATATTATACGTAAAGTCAATAAGTGACAGGCAGCAGATAATTGGAACACAGGCGTAACATGATTGTGACCAGAAGAGCTTTGAATCCAGGTCAAATTTTGAAACAACCTGCTGCTTGTTAATGTGCATGCCAATAGATGGACTCTCAATGACACAAGTGGGGGATCAAAGTTGAATAGGTAAGATTCACTTAGCCATTCTTATTGACAAGCCTCTCAGTTTAAAGAGCATGATTAAGGGTGGCTGCCTCCACACATATCTGGAAGAAGTGTCACTCTCCTCACTCTTCCTGGGTCACCGGACAACATTTTTTTGTGGAAAATGTTAAGTATGAATCATGCACCTTGTTAAAAGAGTCACTTTGAGGTGCATGGTATGTATCTCACCTGTAAAAGCCTTATGGAGAGGCCTATATTTAACCTTCTAGCTTATCATTAGTGGTAGCAGGTTTGCTGTTGTAAGAAGCAGTTTCAAAGCTCTACCTAGACAGGGGCTTTACCATGACATGAATTGTATGCTTTTTATGAGCTACATTTCAAGAGACACTTCTCCGATCACCAGGCTACTAGAAATAATTTGGTACAGCTATTTTATTTTTCCTCAGTGCAGACATCCGTGGTGACAGGATCTAGACCTCCTGAGAATTGGCACCATAACTGTGTTGTGTTTGTTGTGATTCTTTTACTAGTGCCAGAAGCCATATTTCTGGAAGACTGTAGGATATGCTGTTGGTGTGATTGCTGTGTTGTAGGGAGTGGATGATTTCTTTAATTTTTCTTCTTGTTGTGTTGGTCTCCTTGTCTATAATTTTCTTGTTTTCCCAGTGAAAAGTATGGTTATGTGCCAACAGTGGTCAGCTATTTCATTCTGTTTGCTGTCACCATTCTGAACAGTTCTCTTCTGCTCTTTTTCTCTCTGCCTCAAGATTCATTTTGACTCACCAATGTAGGTGGCATGACAGTCTTTACAATCTAGTTTGTATACAGTGTTGTTGCTTTCTTCTAGAGGGACAGGATCCTCTTGTTTTGACAACATCTTCCTTAGAGTGGACATTGTGAAGAAGAAGCACTGGATGTTGTGTTGTCTAAGGGTCGTTCTTAGGTGTTCACTTGTGTTCTTCAAATAGGGAAGGCATATCTGCTTCAGAGATTCCGCTTCTGGTTCAGGAGCATTGTTGGACCTGGATGTTTTATGTAAAGCTACCTGGAGATCTTTTGCTTGAAGCTGAAGAGCACATGTGTTTGACAAGGAATAGTTATTGGAACCTGCACATAGATGCTCTGCTGATATTTGATTAGCAAGTTTTAAGACTGTGAAATGTATTGTTTTTAGACTGTGCTATCAGTTTGTTTTTAGACTGTGACAGTAAAGTTTATGGTTCTAATGGTGATGTCCTATGTTGTTTTAGTACATTGCAGTTCTTGCCTAAATTACTTCATGTGTGTAAATTAGGGTGTATAAATTTAAATTTTTCTGTTTCAGATTTATCCAAACTGCAGTGGGAATCACCAAAAAAAGACAAAGGGGAATCTTCAGGTGCGTCAAAGCAGTTGTTAGCTTACAGTATGTAAGTGGCTGTAAATGATAGAAATGTGCTCCAACTTATTGTTCTGAAAGTAAGTGATATTTTCAGTGCAGTGTTCTGGCAAATGTCTTGCAGTTTTATGACACTGGTATTACATTTTTGTTTGTTTTGAGGACAGTCATTGTGAAGTCTTTAAAAGGTTTCCCTATGAGGACTTTTGGTAGAGACTTAAAGGGGATAAACATGTCTCAAAATGTAAAATATGGTCCAAAGGGGAGCTACTGTCACTGTGATCTAACTTGCATCAAAGGATGTCATTGTTCCAGATATTACTGGTTCATATTCTAATTCTTGGTGGTTTAGAAGAATGTTAGTGCACATTTATTGTACAATATTGCGATATTGTAGGTTAAAATTTTAAAGGAATAGTATGGAATTAATCTGGCATAGAGTATAGCTTTAAGTCGGACATAATTTGGGCCTTAGTGATGTTGTCTTTCACAATTTTTCACCAATACCCAAGGTCATCTTAAAGGTTTGTTTTACTTGAAGTGCTGTTTTTATGTAATTGATAAATTCACATGACTACTGGTATTAATCCTGATGTTTTTTATTTTTTATGGAATAATATTTACAATATTCTTGTTGAGGATGATAGAGGAGCCATCCATTGAAAATGATCTTTGATGGTCCTTGAAAGATTCCACTATGCTTGCTAATTTAATAAACTATTTGGCCATTGTTAATGAAAAAAGACCCCGAAGCTTGCATTTAAATAATTGCTAAATGTAGGAAGCAGCAGTATGCAAACATGGGAGAGTTTGACTTTAGCATGAATATTCTAAATTTCTCAATTATCAAAGCCAGGAAGCAACAGGATTCCCACCAGTAATCAGCTGTGTCAGTCTGAATTGATCAACAAAGTCTACCCAAAAACATAAGTAAAACCGTTTTCTAAAAATAGAATTGTAATTTAACTTGAACTTGTAAAACCAGTCTTGTAAGGTTGTGATTTGTGTCATGTCTGGACACAGGTTTGACTGTTCTGGTTTAGATATATATTTATGGAGATCTTTTCTCCTAAAGTGTATATTCAGTAGAGGAATTGTTGAGATGAAAGTGGAGTGCAGATTACAACACATTCTTGAATATTATTTGTTGGGGTTCAGTACAGGTTAAACATCTGTGCATAATAATGATAGACATAGCAAGTGGTGAAGTCTCGAGACCTGAGTTCTAGGCTTGTTTTGCCTTATCATGATTTTATGTCTCTCTCTCTCTCTCTCTCTA
>JANTCA010051273.1:7912-17963 GCA_024741275.1 Chironex yamaguchii
GTAGAAAGTAAATTAGAACGATGGTGGTAGAAAGTAAATTAGAACGATGGTGGTAGAAAGTAAATTAGAACGATGGTAGTAGAAAGTAAATTAGAACGATGATGGTTTGACTTGTTTGTAATGTCAATGTTGAAGACAGTGCTCTTTTACTGTTTGCTGGAGTATAGCCGGGGCATAAGTTCTGGTGTAAATTCCGTGCTTTATTGGTATATTAAAGGCATATGGCTACCCGTCTCTAAGCAGCAGAATGATCACGGGAATAGTTGATCCTAATTGCCTTTGGTTTTGTTTTCCTTTTTGTTTAAATACATCTTAGGAGTGACAGTCACAGAGTCTCAATATGGCATGTGTAGCCTTAAAAACAATTTATTTATGGCTTTCTACATTCAACTCTAATTATAAGAATGTTTTTGACTTTATTATAAAGCACATTGCATGTATTATCCTGTTAGACATTTTTATAACTAAGTGGTGTTTATTGCTTCTTACACTAATGGGCTATTACAGCTTGATTTAATAATAGCAGCAACTACACTGTTAAAACACCATCAATATGTGAAATGCAATTTGCAATGAATGAAAAAGGTCATGGCATGCTTTCCGGCCTTAATAACAATTTTCTTTCGATTTTACTGAGCCAGAGATAATAGAAAGAAAAATGCAAGAAAATAGTTTTTGGGATTGTGTCCATTTGTCAGAATTTGGAATCAGTGGAATACATGTCATGCTAATTTTAAGATACATTTTGAGTTGCATTTTGTACGAATATCAGACAATGTAATGCATTTTGTCAGGATGTCAGACACGAAATTACATTTTATAATAATTTCAGACATGAAATTGCATTTTCTGAGAATGTCTGATATTTTATGTTTTTTAAATATGTCAGACATTGTGTTGCATTTTGTAAGAATGACAGATATCTTACATTTTGTAAGAATGTCAGACATTGTGTAACATTTTGTCATAATGTCAGAAATGTTACATTTTGTCATCATGTCAGATATATTACATTTTGTAAGAATGTCAGAAATTGTGTTTTATTTTGTCATAATGTCAGAGATGTTACATTTTGTCATCATGTCAGATGTGATATTATATTTTGCAAGAACGTCGGACATTGCGTTGCGTTTTGTAAAAATGTCAGATATGATGTTACATTTGATAAGAATGTCAGACATTGTGTTGCATTTTATAAAAATGTCAGATATTGTGTTTTATTTTGTAATAACGTCAGACATTGTGTTGCCTTTTTTGAAAATGTCAGACATTGTGTCGCATTTGTATAAATCAAGATTATAAAGGTTTGAAAATTTGACACTTTTATAATCCTTCTGCTTATCTAATTACCATTTTTTTATCTAGTGAACAAAATTGTACTGAATTCACTACCAGCTAGGTATACGCAGTAAAGCGTTTAGTCATGGGCAACATAAAGAAATGCTATAAAATGTGTTTAACATTCAAAAATGCTTTTTCTGACTTTTCATCACAGAAGGTTTAATGTCAAACATTCTACAAAGTGCAGTTCAGAATTGAAACTTCTTCCTCATAAAATCAATGGTTAGTATTTAATTTTATATCATAAAATTTGCAGCATAGCATCTGTGTACTGATTACTCTGGAATTACATGTATTTTTAGAGAGGTTACAGGCGTCTACAAAATAATATTTGTACATATTTTGGCTTTCTACCGGCAAAGGAATTAAAATGAAATGCATATTCTATATTTTGTCGTGTTTACGTTTCAAAGACGCCTGTGGTCATCATCCTGTTACTTAAGTATTTGTACCATTTATCTGCTCAAACCACGAGGTCAACTAATGTTAAGTCACAAATCAGGAAAATGAAATTGCAAAATTCAAGCTCCAACTTTGATTTATGTTATTGAAATTTAATTTTATACTTCGTTGGATTCTTCAATCTAATAAACATTCTACCATCATTATGTTGTTCTTGTTGTAAAGTGAGATTAGTTATCAGCACTTAGTATTTAGTAAGATTGAAGAAATGTGAGGGATTCCAACTTTGGTGTAAGGATTACAAACCAGATGGTTTGAGTTATACTATATAATCCATTCAAAGCACGTGGTTTTCATAACGTAATGCTCAAGAAATACAGTAGCGCTTTTTACTAGTCAGGCGGAGATGTTATAGTCAGTGTGGCTTTTAATCTAAGACACCAAGGTTGTTCCTGTATTTGACACCAAGCGATATTCCTCTTTTTATTTAATTTTGACGTTTCCTTGTGTTTCTTTGTCTTCTTTTTTCTCTGTTTCTTGGAAGGTCAAGGAGAGAAAAGCTTAAAACGGTGTTAAACCTTTTTCACGCATTGATTAGTGCATGTGCATGTGCATGTGCATGTGCTTCTTTCTCAATCTTCTAAGGCTTCTGTCTACCCAACATCTTGTAGACTGTCTGCAAATCGTAAATTCTCAAGTGGATTATTTTCTTTTTTAACAGATTTGTACAGACTTTTATCACTTTACTTGCAACATTTTTATTCATGCTTTCCTTTGTCACGATTCATACTCTGGCTATTGTCAAACAAAGAAATAGGTTTTAAGTATGTTTTTAGATGTCGCAAAATGCCGCAAAAATTTTCGATATTTGGAATATTTTTTCTGTCAAGCAATTACAAAAATTTGAATTTGCAAGGAGCATTTAATTTTTAATTTTAATTGATCTTAATTTTTTACAGGGCTGAAAGATAAATATGGTAAGGATAAAAATTCATAAAATCAGCAAGATTATCCGATACGAACTAGCCAAGGAAGAAATTATCCTTCTGATATATATTTGTACAATTTGTGTGTTGCGGCCATGTCGCAAAATTTTCAAGTTTTGTACCAATATTGTTCTCTCAATTATGGAATCGGAACAATGCCACATTCCATACGTAAAAATAAGCCAAGTAAAGAAGAATAATATACGAGACAAAACAAAATAAAATACGTTATCATATTATTCAATTCTTAAGAATTACAAGCCATTAACGCACCGTTTTAGTTTCAGCTCTTATGTCTCTTCGAAACACTGCTCAATTTATAAAACAGAGGGTCTTATTTTGACCAACGCTATGCCGTTACTCTTTGAAAGCACATTACAAATTGTCTTACAGAGTGGCGCAGAAAATTCAAGGAGACATTGCGATTACAGAATGAATGTCAGTGTGCAACGTCAGCCTGGTTAAAGATAATCCTATTATAACCTGGCTGTCTGCTGACTATTATCTCTATTATTTTATTAATGAAAGGTCATGTCACTAGATATACAATACATCGCCTCATACTGCATTACTGTTGGTTAAAATTGTTATCTAGTCAGTCCCAGCTCCCTCTCATCTTAACTACATGTACAACACCCTTGCACAACTCCTAATTCACTTAGCAGTTGTTGTACGAAAATTTCGGATGGATCGTCCTATAATCGGATGAACGTGAAATCCCTGTATTTGGCCTTTTGACTACGTTGTGGTATTTACTAAAGAGAAAAAAAAATCATTATTACCTCGGCCAAGGAGGTTATGTTTTTCTTCGCGTAGGTTTGTCTGTTTGTTTCTTAACAACATAACTCAAAACTGTATGGATAGGTTTTGACGACATTTTCAGGATAGGTCGGAACTGGGCTAATTTAGAACTGATTAAATTTTGGTAGTGATCCGGATCCCGGATCATTTTTCCGGTAATGATGCCTTCATAGTGCTAGTGAGGATGTCTTTGTGGGGATAACCCAGTTACTATATTTGGTAATGATAGCTTAATGAACTAGCAAGGCAATCATCGTGGGGAAAAGCCATGTTGTTTGAATAATAATACCTTCTCGCTCGGCGGAGGTTTGCGTTCTCGGAGTGCTGCTAAATTTCTAATATGGATCATACAGGCCTTAGAGTACATTTTGTTTCTTCACTTGTTGCAACGTATCTAGTAATAAACATGATATTTATAGATGCAGATTTTGAAGATAGGGCACAAGTACATATTTACAAGACTCTAACAATTTTCTCTTTAAGCACCATTTAACTATATATGGCTATTGAAACGACAGTTCCAATTCAGATTTATGACAGTTTAAAACTATACATCCTTTGACCAGTATGGTTAACATTTACATGCTGGGAGATTTACAGTGATATGAGATTAGCGTTAAAAGAGAATCTAATTTACACTAAAGAAATTTTCAAGGTCATCAATGCAAACTATTAAAATATATTTGATGTAACCAAGTTAAATAATATCATAATTTCGTATCTAGTGCAGATTCCAGTGACTCTGAGCCATTATTGAGCGTTAAATGTACAAAAACGCATAAGGACGTTTTCCAAGATGAGATATGACACGAATATTAACATAAGATCAGTACATTAAAACAATCACCATGTCATATAAAGGAAAACTAGAAAGCGATTTGAAATTTCCGGTGTACAGTTCATATGTTCCATCAACATATCTATCGTTTCACCAACATCGGAGATTGGAAATTTCTACTCTGCCAACCTCATACGACGACCTTTCCAAGTAGCCACCAGATCCACTTTAAAGCATACAGATGTTGGATTAGGCAAACAGGTTCGAATTGACCCCACCTCTGAATCTACATGTAGGTAGAGTATACATCCGTTTCTGTTCTACGGAGCGAAGCATCTTTAGTAAGTTTACCAATATTTATCACTTCCCAATGCCAATCCGTAATGATGAGAGGAACCTTTGATCTTGTTTCGGCCAACACTTTCGGTAACAGACGGTTAGTGTTGTTGTGAAGCAAACATTTATTACTTATGGTGAGTCAGCATAGAGTTTTACTTCTTCTAGAAGGACTTCTATCATTTCAACACCATTTGGATCAAGCACGACTTTTGTGTCGCGGCAATATGCTGCCACGGGGCCATAGCGTTTTTCCAGCAGATCACTGACATCATGTTGCTAGGAGGCATCAAACGAAAAAAAAAATAAACAGTGAAACCCAGCTTACAAGATTAAGCGATTTTCGTTTAGCAATGATTATGGTTGAATTTCTAATGCTTTGCGCGTTATACTGGCAGTGGTTTCGATCTGAAAAACTCGCATATCCCTAACGTAAATCTTGAAACAAAAGTAAGAACTGATTCATGTATAGTAGGTTATTTTGTAAGTAATGAACTCACCTATGAAGCGTTTCTTTTAACACTAATCACATATGTTTATCAGAATATTCTTACGTAGATTGCACGTCCAAAAGGCTGTTGGATAGATTCAGGTAACTTGTACCAGGACACATTTACATGACCTATGCAAATATCCGCCAGCAACCTTTGCAAACAAAACAACAACCTCGACACTGCTTGTATTCAAAGCCTTGTATTCTTGTTTTTCCATCCTTTTTCTCTTGAAAATGATGTAATGGGTAGATCGAAATGACAGGTATTAAATTTGAAGCTATTTTTTGCATGTCTTTGCGTACGCAAAACCCTTTTAATCAATGATAGTAATAATAATAATAATAACCAGCCTTGGCGACGGTAAATTTGAGACGTGTACTTAAGCATTAGAACACTACTTTTCATGAAGCACAACATAGTTATCACCGCAGCAGCTTAATGTTAGAGTGCTCGCTTTGCGTGCGGAAAGTTGTGGGCTCGAATCCACGACCGGGTCATACCAAAGACTTAAAAAATAGTACATAATGCTTCTCAGCGTAGCACTCAGCAGTTATGTGATAGATTATGGAAGTTAAACACACGTTGCTACTAGTGGACCAGTCCCCTACTGTAGGCTTTACTGTGGTTGCACAGCTCTGTGGCCCAAAGGCTAAGGAAACTGAGGTTGGCGCCGCCTTATAGATAAATATTGTGTAGGAAGGAATTTAACTTTTTCACAACATAGTTAATAGGCAAGCGTTACTTATACTCTGTCTTGCTACACTTACATCTTACGTGGATGGGGTATCTGTTTGGATCAATGCCATGAATGGAAGTAAGTGAGCCAACATCAAAGAGAAGCCATTTTACAGCAAATTTACTCTATGACGTTGGTACAAAATAGATTAGATATCAATCGTTACTAAATAATAGGCGTCTCGTACATTTGATCTGCTACTAATGCTAAGCATACGAGACTCTTTATCAGTGGTGTACTTCCTTTACCTGAAAACTTGCAAAGTGTGCTCCTGCCAAAAGTGATGAGATTGACTCCTTTAGTAGCTGTAAAAGCAACCAGTCATGGTCAAAATTAAGATAGAATTCATGTCTACAACCCATTAAACGGCAAACTGGAAATAAGTGGAACAACTCCATTCCACAACTACATACCGAAACCACATTCTATTCGAATTCGGTTTGACTTGAATTACTTCTAACAATAATGTCCAAGGGAAGGGGACATGATAAATCTGCTCTATCTTAGTTCATGTTAAACTGAAAAAACTGGAAAGGAAAATAAAATAGCTATTATAAGGAACATTCTAGAAAATCCAAAAATGTGGATGCAAATGTGGATTAGTTTAATTCAAGTGAAAGAAATTAATGGAATCGTACTCTCCGCAAGTCATTCCTTAGAACATTGTCGAACTCTGGCAGAGAAAATTGTGCTTGGTGATGCTTAACTGATTAAATGAAGCTGGACAAAAATCTCAGGATTAAGTAAAAGAAATCCTTGAATCAATAATACTGTTTTCGGAGTTGGCATAAACAGCAGTATGGTTACACCTGCTTTTAGCCCTTCACAGAATATCGAAAATCAATATATCAATACAGGGTTGAATACTTACCCTTAAGGCGACAGTGATATCAGAGTTCTCCCTTGATCGTAAATATATTTCCAGTTCCATCTTGGTCTCCACTGGTCGCCTTTCTTGACATGAAATACAAAAGGCAAGGCTGAAGGGACAAAAATAAGGTTTATTTTTAGTATTTGCAGTAGTAGCATTAGTTGAGTTTATTCATTCAATTTTCTTTGGAAAGCGAAGAGCCGTTAAGATTAATAAACGATGTCAGTTTCAGACGCTATAGCACTCAATATGAAAGCAGCTTCTAAACTAACAACTCACTGAAACCGTCCAGAAGTAATGACAATTTTTCTGCAAAGCAAATATTAATGAGAACTGTGGATTGCACTCATAAACTGGGATTCTAGCGCGAACTTCTTCACCCAAGATATTCTACCGACTAAACAATCCAGTTATGAGTAGTGAAAGTTTCACTTCAGTTTCGATGCTCACACTGGTGTTAACATTGAAGAGCTGGGAGGGTAACTACACTGTAAGTAAAAGGCCACGAGTCCTAGTTAAGGCAGCCTACGATTCTACCAAAATTTGTAATTAGATTAATGATCTCTAAACAACTGTTGTCCGATTATTTTACTGGAACATTATGGCAACTCATAATAGATGCTGTAAAGTGCCTCTTCTTGAAACTAAGGTGCAATCGAAGCTTACATTAAAATAGTTGGACAACTTTCCAAAGCTTGTGTAAATAGATATGCGACCTCTAGTGCTTACTGATGTTAACGGTTATCGTGGCTTGTTAATTCATCACAATAACAAAAGCATAATTCTTGTCACTTTCATTGCTTGGAACATCCTCAATAATTTTGCTTTACGACGGCATGTTTAAGTTTGACTCCGAAAAAAAAGACATTTTGAATGTTCCCAGCAGCCTCAAAATTTTCAACGAGGTCCTCAGGTTTGCTACAGCGTTATAGTAATGACTACTATCTTAAACTGTCTTAAAATTATCATTGTTACTTCTTACTTTTTATCATCATCCACAATGTCATTGGATTTGCAATTACTACAGATGTTCCAAACGGCGGCATGCTCATCATTGACACCATGAACATCGCCTAAATAAAGTTGAAATACCTCATTACAGTAGTGATGATGGATAGGACAGTCAATATTAGAAGTGGCAATGGTAAATGAGTACTGGGGTAGTGGCTGTTACAGTGGTAATTGTGGCAATAGTTTAAGTGGTTGTTGGAGTGCTAGCCGTGATTAGTATGATAGTGGTTATTACAGTCGTAATTGTGACGGGAGTTTATCTGGTTGTTGAGTGATCAACAGCAATGATGATTATAGTACAAGCAATGAATAGGATGCCATTGGCAAGGATTGTACCACTAACGCCTCATATGGGGGAATGTCGCAATTATTAAAATTGTTAGTGGTTTGGCTTGCTCTGGCTGGAAGTGTTGGGGGCTTTAAACGTTATGAAACTGCGTTTACACGGTACGTGAAAAAATGCTTTACTTGCTTTTAAATTCATCATAAAGTGCTTGAAGCTTAATATGTCAAGTGTACTAATCTCTAATCATTAACTGTGGCCTCTAATCCCAGGATTCCTTACGATATTGGCATTCACTGTGAACTTGATCGTCGTAACTATTATAAAGACCATTGCTTTCTTTACACATAATCATTTCAATAAAAGCCTCAACTATGCTACGCTATTTTCCAATGCCTAAAGAATTAACGCGTGGATTGTATGATCTAATCACTGTTCGGTGGTGGTAGGTCCTATTTTCGTTCACGATTTAGGTCATCGGTCTTAAGCAGCACAGACTTTGTCAAGCATAGCTGATCTTCTTATGCAGTGACACAGTACGAGGAAAGATGTGACCTCTTTCCTAGAACGGGGATGGGGTGGGGTCCTATCAACCTCTCTCAACAATGGTCATTCTCAAGTGGTGATCAACTGACAAATTCTAGCCTACAAAAGCAACCCTTTTGTACTAGACCACAGCGGCTTAAATGGATCATTATTGGTTGGCTGCAAAAGCAGATTAACTCCTAGCAAGTGCACATGCATAAACTGAGGCAAATTTAAGCAAACAGTGACGTTGCTTCAACTTAATCATCCTATGACTTTGGGTAACAACTTACCACAGAACAGCACCAGTTCTCCAGCTTTCGTATCACGTGACAGCAATGGTATTGGCGCTGATTTTGAGTTTGCTATTAACGTGTAAGCATCGTCGTCAACGAATTTAAACCCATTTCTCTACAAGGAAACCACATTTAAAATTAATAAGTATTATTAGTATTTTAATGTCATAAATACTATTATTTTTGTTGAGATGCTGACACTTCACTGTGCCTCTTCCTGCAAAAACTGATAACTTCAGTCCCATTCCGATGTACAATTGAAATTTTAATCATGCTCCATTGCAGACAATTTGAAACGTCACGACCCAAAGTGTAAAGAATTTGCCAATAAAAAACATTCTAATTAGACTGACGAAAGCCTGGTCATCCTTATAACTAAAAAGATAAATCTGGATACTCATGTATTTCTTAATGGTCAATGTTTCCCCATCTCGAATTAAGACATCAGCTTAGAGACATCATTGTGCTCAACATACACTGAACTGGCTATAGTAACCGGATTGACAAGCCAATCTTTAAGCTGGGATCTCTACCAAAGATATTTCAACTCTGTCAACTATTCCGCTTTGCTAACAATCACAAAATTTGTTGTCAAAAATGCCCACATATTAAGAGTTGTGCTTCCATGTTTGAATTTTGAATTTGCTCCATTCCAACCCATTCGTACCTATTCAATGGCCATATTGGTCCGAAACCGTTCTCTGAATCTCTGCAAACTCATCCTCGTCTTAAATATGTCTCAAGCCCTACCTCTTGTCTATCTCTTGTCTACCTTAATCTCTGCTCTTCAGCAAGACAACAGCTGTTCTAAAACAAGTTTAAGAGATCAGCAAAGAGCTTCGTCCGATTACAAATCCAATGAACAGTTGTTGCAAACGTATTACAGCACTGCTTATTTTTACTCTCTTATTCACTTTGTCGATCACACATTTAATCTTGCATTATCCATCTCTCTCCTCTCTCTCACACAAAGAAGCACACACACATACAACCCCTCTCTCCCTCTCTCTCTCCCTCTCTCTCTCTTGCTCTCTCTCTCTCTCTCTCTCACTCTCTCACTCTCACTCCCTCCCTCCCTCTCCCTCCCTATATCTCTCTCTCCCTCCCTATCTCTCTCCCTCCCTCCTTCCCTATCTCTCTCTCCCTCCCTCTCTCACTCCCTCCCTCTCTCTCTCCCTCCCTATCTCTCCC
>JANTCA010051284.1:0-17963 GCA_024741275.1 Chironex yamaguchii
AGATAGATAGATAGATAGATAGATAGATAGATAGATAGATAGATAGATAGATAGATAGATAGATAGATAGATAGTTGTGCTAGTGGTTTTCTGAAGTAACAGATGTACTTACTTCTCATGATGTTCCCCCAATAAATGGTGATGAAATTATCTCTGTCAAGTCTACTTTGTTCATGGAAGAATCCGATCGCGTGCATCATTTCATGAATAACTACTCCTGGCCAGTTGCATCCGTTGCCAATAGAAATATGTTGTACTCCGCCGTTTGCGTTTTTGCCAATGCCAGTTGAGTAACAACTAGAAGATGAACAGCAATTGGACACAAATGTCTTATCTAAGCAAGTCTTCTGAAATATTGTTTACCCACTTCTACTTATAACGTTGTTGTGTATGTTGCAAGAAGAGGTTTTCTCTTTGACGCTAAGGTGGCTAATAGATCCAAATGAAATATGCGGTTTGTAACTTTGGAGGAGGAAGCGATCCACTCACGAATTTACGATCTACGCGTCATGCGATAGAATCAGTTTCAAAGAAACTGCCGGTCTCTAATTACTTTGTTGTTGCCACTGATATCTATCAATTGGAGAGGAAGGTGTATGAATGATTAAAGCAAGCCGAGAAAAAGGGAAACTTGGCAGTATCAACCTAGTAGTGACACAGTGGATCTTTTGGTAGACCGCCTGCTCCCTTTGCTGGAACGAGATCTTACACTTCGTTAAGATCAATAGCAAGTTGGCGAGAGACTTGATAGAGGAAGATGTTCTGATGTAATCTCCAATACCGATAGTAGAATCTACCACAACAATGTCGCCATTACCACAGCGTATCTTGAGTTGTATTCGTGTCTCAGCGGTTTTGTCGATATCCCTGGTCTAACATGTCATGTCATATCATAGTTATCATAGTTAATACCAGACCTCTTTACGTCCCTGTTGGAGATGTGTAATTGTTCCGTCAAGTCTCTAATAATTTTTTCATTTCCTTTACTTCTTCGGCAGAGATATTGACCAGTTTAACTGCTATGACAAGCTTAACATTGGAGTTCTTAAAGCGACTACGGGATCGAAAAGGTGCAGGCAGTAATATGTTACGTTTCGTTCTCCCTTTCCTAAACAAAACAGTCATAGGTTCAAATAAAGGCGTTCGCTCACCAAAAATTCACGTTCTGATGCTACCACTATCGTTGATGTGTTTACGGTATATAATGTATGTATAATCTGTTAAAACATACTCATATACAATACTTTTTCACATAGTTTGTACTTACCCGCCATCAACAATGAAGTAGATGTAGTCGTTTTCATTTTGACGTTCTACAAAGCGTACACACGTCTTTTTATTGAATTCCTCGATGGCACCACGCACAGTGGCCCTTCTTCCTTCATCTATTGTATAGATAAGTTTTAAAATTAACGAGCAACAACTGTAAAAGGACTTGATTCATATATACCCTATTGCTCACAGTTATTGTACAATGACTTGTTGGGTCACTTATCTTAATGTCATCAGATGCGAGAAAATAATTGTATGTTATCCTGTTGCATGTAAACCACAGTAATCAGGTATGAAGCGTGTAGAAGTTACATTCTGCCTAAGGCAACTTTCCATTTGCAATTCAATATCAAAAGAACTAAAAAGGGTTCATTATGACATTTTTAATATCTCAGTCTACGCCATCTGCTGTGCCTGTGAGACATGTATAGATTTTATGCCACTTCCATCATTGTGAACAGCAGTGGAGTCGGTAAATCTCGTATTCACGTGCTTATTCAGTCAGTCGTGCCAGTTGGCCGGCGTTAAGTTCATTATTAGTCTCTAGGTTCAATACTTCCGCTCGCCAGTCTCTCAAGCTAATTAGTCATTTGATCAGTCAGTCAGCTAATCAGACAGTCCGGCGGGCGGGCGGGCGGGCGGGGGTCGATCGGGCGGTCAGTCAGTCCGGCGGTCGGTCCTTCAGTCAGTCAGTCAGTTAGTCAGTCGTTCGGTCAGTCAGTCAGCTAATCAAACAGTCGGTCAGACAATCAGTCATTGAATAAAGTCAGTTAAACAGTCAACGTACACGAACCAGGTTCTACCCTACACCATATTTCTCTTATCACCATCATTCTGAACACTTCTGTTATGTAATATACCCCGATTTCTTCGTCGCTTTTTCTTGGCCTTTTCCCTGCTATTGCTATTTCTCAATATCAACAAATTATTCTTCTAATTCTCATAAATCCACGTTTGTCGCCATGACAACCACAAAACTTAAACATTGTATACATAAAACAATACAAGAAAAAAATTCATACGTTGGTAGTATTTTATTACACTCTCAGCAATGTATGATTAAAACATCAACTGCAACGGTAAAGTTAATCTTTGAGTTAGTGCCAAACATCCAATTTCCAGTCTGAAGTTTAACTTACCAAAGTTGGAGTCGAAAGCGTAAGGGACTCTTCCATTTGGCCAATGCTTGAAAACAGAAGAAATGACATCTCTTTTTGACAATCCACCTGATTCAATCATTTTTAACACCTTTTTGTCTAACTTGAGGTCCCCCTCGAATAGTTTGGCTGTGAAACAAAATTAGATAAAGTGGGTTAAGAAACTTTGAGTTTAATACAGTTGTTGGTATTCAGATGCGAACAAAAAGCATTGCTGACCGTGTGGATTCCTCGCCATATTGGTGTTGTCTATGTGGATCATGCACTATATTCATGTTGTCTATGTGGATCATACACTGTATTCGTGTTGTCTATGTGGATCATGCACTATATTCATGTTTTCTATGTGGATCATACACTGTATTCGTGTTGTCTATGTGGATCATGCACTATATTCATGTTGTCTATGTGGATCATACACTATATTCGTGTTGTCTATGTGGATCATGCACTATATTCGTGTTGTCTATGTAGATCATACACTATATTCGTGTTGTCTATGTGGATCATGCACTATATTCATGTTGTCTATGTTCCCTTGATTTCTCTCTCTCTCTTTCACAAATGGTAATTTTTTTACCTTCGTTTGTTAGAAATTCCCCTTTATTCTAAAATTTTACTTCCCTTTAATGAGAAAAAATCCCACAAAATATATTTGTTTTTTGTAGGTCAGAAAATAGCTCTTGCAAATGAATGGAAAATTTCAAATAGAAAAGGCAGGGTTTTATTATTGATTTAATGAAGTAGGAGGATTTGCTTGTCTGTTTAGTAGTCACTTGGAGGTTAGGAATAGGTTGCTAAGGATTGGATTCTAACGTGTTTTATATTTGGAACCTTATGTGTAGGCTTCCTTGCAAGTATACCTTGCATAGAGAAAAAGTATCGACGAGAATTCGTACACTTGTTATTCATGTCCCTTACGTTGCCTTGTATTTTAAACTGTTTATCAAAAATGATTAGAAAAAAATTTTCCTATTAGGAAATTCCATTTTTTGGTGGTTAAAGTTGTTGTTGTCTTAGGAAATACATAACAAACAAAAAAACTCCCCTCGAAGTGTACCTTACATGGACACTGTAATAAACAGGTATATGTGTTAATGGCTACAATGTGTCTTCTAATTCGAGGATGCGATTGAGGTTCGGAATCATATTCATAATTGGTTAAGTTGCGTTTTACTTACGGTTAAGCTCTGCCTTCTCTTCCTTGTCTTGATCCTTGTCGCTCTGTGGGCCAGCCAGTTCTAAGAAGGTAATAACAAGAAAAAACAAGGAATAAAATGAGAAAGTTTTCCAAAAGAAAAAGACGATTAAGAAGAAGCAAAAACGAAAGAGAAGAAGAAAAAGGAAAAGACGAAAAAGAAGTAGCAAAGAAAAAAATAGAAGAAGGGGAAAAAGAAGAAGATGGTCGACAGGAATCAGAGGCAACACGAATATTCGTGTAAAGGTAGATATCACGCCTATGCCTTGATCACTTTTGTAACCTCTAGCCAAACAATGCTGGTACTTAATTTATCAACCTTGGGAGGTTGAAAGTGCTGAGTATTTAAGAAGGTTTAAAGTACTTTATATGCATAAGTAAAAAATAACTACATTTGAAGATAAGACCCTGATATGTCAAGTCATTTCTCAATGTGGACAAAAGTGATTTAACTCGTAACAAAGAGTAGAAATTATTCAAGTCTTCCTTTGATTCACTTAAAAGCATTTGCCAAGATTGTTTGATATCTGTCCTTGTAAGACGTACAGTGTGATGCAATTATTAACAAGTTACCGTGCAATGAATTTAGGAAGTGAACATCATAAAGCAAACAGCATGTTATCAAGAGTTTGCTGTGTACCACAAAAAGTGACAGCATGGTTGGTTAGAAGTAGTTTCGAGTGGACAAATATAAATAAATAATTTAATTCCATTTGGAAAAGATGTACACTAGAACTGCCGTAATAAAGTAATATAAGTAATGCTTGTAACTCTATTTTTCAGCTTCATTATTTTATAATAGATGCAAACATTTACGTTTGATTGCAAGACATTTATTGCATCCAACATTACAACTTACCTTGTTCTTTTTCATCGCTGTCCTTATCATCGTCTTCTTCTCCTTCAGCAGGATCATTTTTCAATGGTTTTCCAAGTGATAGACAGATGAACATACCAAGCACAAGAATGACTAGATGGTGTCTCATTTTGAAATCAACTATGCGACGAATACAATAATATCTTCCCTATAAAATGTTCGTACCACAAAAGTTATTTTTTCTGAAATGGGATGGCTTTTTAAACGGTTCTTTATTTACGCTTGAGTAGCCCTGATAGTGTTCTGATCACTATTAGTTGCTTTTAAAGTACCTGCATCAACTTAAATCAACAATATTTGTTGCAATTTTCCAACATTAGTCCAAATATGCGATAATAATTTAGCTATAGTGATCTGGTATTTGTACCAGGTGGAAGTTCAAACAGACTGTACTGTACAAAGTGGTTCATTTAACGGCCAATGAGTACTTGTTTGCTTAGCTAATGGTGACCTGAAGACTTATAACTTGGATGTATTCATCACTAGTAAGAAGATCAACCTTGAACACAGACCCTTACGTCAACCAAGTCTTTGAACACTGAGGTAAACATTGAAGGAATTTTTGTTGACTTTAACTTTCAATTTTGGAGTAAACAATAATTGATCACCTTACGTTTTTCTCTCTGCTTCAATTTGTGGAGCACTTTAGAAATGCATTTAGAATATTTGTGTACTCATTTCTCTTCTGAAAAGATCGCCAGCATGATATATCTTGAGCTTATGCTATGGTTTGGCGAAACGGGGGAAATGTTTAAGTAGGGGAAAAGGAGAAAGTTTATTTTCCTTTGCTTAAAAGCAAGTTCGAGTCTTTCAAACAAGCAACATGAAGGAGAACACATTTCAAATTTATCATGATTTTGTAAAAATGACAAGTATTAAAAGCTATTAAAAGACAAAAGCTATAAACCCTCCAATCCATGCAATTTTTTTGTACTCACACATCCATCGTTCTCTTGGCATGGAAGGCGAAATAGTTACTTTATACAAAGAATAGATGATGTATATGTCCTAAATCAAATTGGGTGAGGAATCTAATTAAGTAAATGGTGTGGCCTGGGATCATGGATCTTTGTTGTGGGGGCAACTAACAATTCTGTCGAAAGGTTTATGTGCCACTTGTAGTAATCTTTGTGGTCTCTACGTCGTCTATAGAACCTTGCTTCGGGTATTGTGTAAAAGATTTTAGTTGTGTTATTTTCAGGTTTGTAAACTGGAGGAGCAACCTGCTCCTTTACTGGACAAGACAATTTTTGTGCATTTACCAAGCTGAACCGCCCTCTGGTGGCAGGCAAGGCAGCCAGTGATCTATCACTAAACACTGCGTTTCATAGACGTTACCCTATCTAGTTGAAGTGTAAAATACCCGGAAAAGAAAAGTAAATCCACTTTGTTACAAAACGGTACTTACTGATATTCATACGGGCACTGGTGAAAATTTGGGGACAGGCCTTAAAGATGGATACAAAGGCAAACTATTTGCATTATTAAACAAAATTTATCTTGGTTTTTCTGGGGCATATAGTCATAGATCGGTGTCTATAGGGCACATGTCAATACACTGATTTATTGCGGTTGGATGATAACAGTAATGTAAGCCAGGATCTCGTTTGCTCACACTATGAAAGGGAACGCATTAAACACGCCGTGCTCATTTCTAGCTGCCTGAAGATGGGAAAGCATCCATTGAAACGCTGCCAAATAAACTCAAGATTCCAAGTCCTAACAAATATCCAGTTATAGTAATTCAATTCACGCCTCATATAGTCAGAAGACAGAGGCCTTGAGATGGGTATGGCTATATCAACCTAAAAATGCACGTTCTCATAACCACACGGTTTTCGGACATATCTTACCCTGCAGGGAAGAAGGTCCGACGGTGGAGAATTTGTGTACGTTTTTCCACTTGTTGTCGAAAGAAAAATTCCATATTCAAGGGTAGGGTTGGCCGTCTCCTTATTACCTGACATTAATGAACGAATGA
Source organism: Chironex yamaguchii (assembly GCA_024741275.1). Taxonomy (NCBI): domain Eukaryota; kingdom Metazoa; phylum Cnidaria; class Cubozoa; order Chirodropida; family Chirodropidae; genus Chironex; species Chironex yamaguchii. Next base: position 6,486 of record JANTCA010051284.1, read on the forward strand.
AATTGTTCATGCTACCAAAAGATTGCAAGGCTCAGTTTTATAATATAGACCTCGTATCGATGATTTAATTTCAAAACTTTTTATATCATTTTATTCCAATATTATATAAGGCTATTATATTTCGAGTATTCCTATTCAATAGTCTAAGGTACTACTTTTAGGGATTGCTTTGAATATGGCTAATAAATTTTTTACAATCGTGCACGTAGAAAGCAAGTCAATTGTCAAGTATTCTTGATCAAGGGGTGAAACATGAACGTGCCAGCACAACTGTTAAGCTAGCAATTAAAGTTTTAAAGACCTTTTGTCGACTTCTTTTTCCTTTTCAATTTACATAGTTAGTAAGAGGATTTTATACCTCATTACACAGTTTTCGACCCATGATCCAGCTGACAGCTACACATTTAGTTAAGAAAGTACGATTCCTTCCGTAGATCTCACTAAATGGTCAAAGCTTGGAAAAAATAGGAGGTCAATATAAAAAGACAAATGTTGCAGAGTGCAAGTGTTGTAGAAGAAGAAAACTTACAATCGTGTATACTTCAAGACGTCAACATGAATTGGATCTAGAAAAAACTCTGGAGAAGAAAATTTGGCCTTGACCAGAGAAACTAGCTTCTGTAATAACTCAGGTAGCTCCACATTCTTTAAGAGTTGTTTCGTTTAAGGAGATGATGGTATTGGTTATTTTTTGGATGAGCGAAATATTACGAAGGAAGATATCACACCTTCTAGACTTTGCAACTCAGCAGACTGGTTGGAGAACAACAATAAAACAGGATCGTGTGGAAGAAGTCTGTTTAATGGTGCAAGATAAGTTTACCTTTGTACAAGGAAATACGTATTGACAATTTTTCAAAGACGTGGACAAGGTTTTTGGAATGCACTGTAGGGTAGTAATAAGTTATGACTGTAAAGTTATTAAATTTCTACCACTTCAAGTGTTAGAAATAGAATTATTATCCAGAATTATTATCAAAAGGTGATTTACAATTGCCATTACTTCCCTTTGAGATAGGAGACAGAGATCTTTTTCAAATATCTTGCCAAGGATTTTAAGTTCTCAGCGACTCCTTAAATTTTGGACTAATTTTTGGTTCTTGGTCCTATTAATTTGCTCTGATGAGGAATAGTGTAGTCCTTTTCACGTAAGACGGAAGGGGCTTATTCCTAATTATGTTCACGTTTGAGGGGGAGTGCTGGCTCAATTTTGCTCAGCCATAAAAGTGACTCTTCAAGAGTTTCTGTCTCATAATGCTTCTGGCGCTAACTAAAATCTAATTTTAAGGCAGTTTCCCAGGGCTCTAGTTTTGACAAATTTTCTCGTTCAGTATCAGTGTGGCATTGCGGGAACGGTTTTCACGTTTGCAACAATTATTCTAAATCTACACTCTTTCCGAAGAAGAACTTTCGTTCTTGATTACTTTCAGGATTCAATAAATTTACATTACAGTAAGTAGCACTGCTTCATTAATTTTTCTCCACAAAAGTAATGAGAGCTCCTAAAGATTTGACTTCTAAAGAATTATATTCAGGCTTTTGTATTTTGCCTCAATAAACTGTATTCACTTTAGTATGCAGAACATAGTTACCACAATGTTTAAAATTGTTCCAAGTTGACCTAAGTCCAATCGTCTAGTGAGAAAATCGGAAATTGCTTTTAAGCATGATTAACAGGAAAAAAATCACCTCATCTACCCTAATTTTTTTCTCACGACTATACCCCTACAGCGCATATCTTTTAAAACGTTTTTAGGCTACATGTAGGTTGCGTCTGTTAACTTGCCAAACAAACTCGTTAATGCACTCACTCTTGAAATTTTTCACTCAAGTTCTGCTTTTTATTGCTGTTTGGTTGTTTGCGGTTTGTTTACTTGTCACTTAGTTGAAGACAACTGGTGACAATGACAACTTCTATCGCAGTGCGCCTTTGACAATAACATTCCAAAGTGTTTGTTCGTTGCTCTCTCATATTTTCAAAGCGCGTCATCTGGTTGTCAACATGGCGGATCTTGCGAAGGGTCACAGTACAAGATGACCAAATTGTGGGAAATCAACTAAGTGATTCTAACTTCTTTGAACAGTTGTCATTTCATTTGTTGTCACAAGATAGCGTGTACAACATGGATTTTCGTATGTCCAATAAACGTAGCGGGAAATCCCAAACTCACGCTGATCTTTCAATTATCGAAGTGAAATCGAAGGTAGGTCCGCTTTCCTTACTTTAATATTAAATAGTTTGATGATCGGCGTTGATCATGACACAGTGCTGTGGTCACCAACAGTTTGCGTGCTTCAGTAGGGTTTATGAGTGCCGTTCTACTTTATCACTCAACTGGTTATTTTGTTGTGAGACAGACAGGAAAATCACTCTTGTACTCGAGAAGTTTTTATTGCCACTGTATAATTCATTTCCGGTTTTGATAAATACTTTGCACGAACATCTTTCATGAGTGACTTGAGCATGTGAAAATAGACGGCTTATATATCATTCAAACTTTGAGTCTCTTGTGAAATGGTGTGTACTTCAATTGCAAGACCTTAAGATCTTAGAACAGTAATTAAGAGTGTCGAGACGATTTGCAAGTTATGTATTTTGTTGAATGTAAATAAAACAACTGAACCGATCAAAGTTAAGTCATGTGCTCATTTTCATGACAGAGATAAAGTTAATGGTAATGTTGATGATAGAAGAAAAAGCGTGAAAGAAATAGTTGTTTTTACCCCTTATAAGATATCTCTAGCAACATCTTGTAATTGAACTGGTACTGTTATTCCTACATCCGTGCAGTTTGACTTGACTAAAACTAGCGAAACATGAATTAAAACGTAAGCAAAAATATTAGGTGATTTGTGCCAAGGAATTAGAACATGGTTTTGATGCACGGTCTGCATGGAGACCGAGACTTATTTTCTGTGACTAATCAAACTATTGTTGACGGAATTATATGAGCCAAACATTGAAGTTATGCCAGTCGACATATTTGTAACTGGAATGTCAGGGTGGATCGACCCTTAGCGTATAGTCAAGAGTAAGAGCTATGCCTGCAGGTCACCATGCTGTGCAGACACACAGAGAGCAGTTTCGGGGATACATACAAAGATAACAGGACTTTCATGCACTGTTGATAGTCAGTGAAAAGCATAGATTTACCACAGAAATGAATGAAAACATCAAGTCATTGTTCTTGCATAATGTGCAAGGGGCTCTGAATATACGATTTAAGCCAAAACATATCTAAGCAACAGTTGGGTGTTATGTTATTGGTAAGAAAGAGGTCAGACTAGAATAAACATGTTTACCAATGCCAAAGGATGAACAAGGACAATGTACTATACTGGCAAGCAATAGTGGTGCTGGATGGTTATTTAATTTTTAAATCAGCATATCCTGTAATGCTCAAATAGGAAGATGTCTAGATTACTTAGGCTCTTATTTTGTGAAACACGCACATCTACACTCCAGAATATTTTAAGTCTAAATAATGTCTCTCAAGAGCTTGAAATAAGGACAGTACTTCAGAATGCGTGCAGCACCACACCTTTCCCTTGTGTCACAAGTGTCACTTGTCCTATGTTTAGAGTGTGTCACTCCTTTTTGTGTCATGGTCTAGAAGTAATGTATCCAAATTGTCTCTCTTTGATCTATATGTAGTTGACTCCATTGCAGCTACGACAGCTTAAAAACCACTTACCACAGCTTAAAAACCACCTACCACAATTGTGATAATATCCAGTGTAGTAACATTTATGTTGGGAATAATCCTCAAATGAAGCTGGACCAAAGCAGTCTATGCTGATCCTCTTTTCAGCAGAACTTACCAGAAAGAAAATTCCTTGGTATGTCATATTCCTTAGGCAGGCATGTGGTAGTTAGGTGCAAAGAAATCAATGACATGCAAAGCTGCCTAGTTACCTTTAGTAACTTCAAGTGAGCTATGTTTAAACAAATAAGTGACTGAATATTCTCTCTATGGCCTTACCCACAGCTTAAGAAGACATTTCTCGAAATGTTGGCTTTATGATTTCACTGTCTAAATTTATGATCAATGTTTAAAAAGTAGTAATTACGTGCAATGGTAAGAACTACTGTAGTGTATGCAAACTGAACATTGCATTAAAAATTGGGGATTGTTAACCAATATTAGAGTGTTGCAGTCCATTTAATTGGAGTCTTTGGTTTATTTAGTTTAGAATAAAAGCCATTTGGTTGTACAAAGGTTGAGATCTCTTTGAGAAAAATAAGCATTGAAAAAGCATACTAAAATGTTCTTTATTTAACACTGTTCAAACGTTTTAAATATCGGGGTGTTGATTAAAAACAGCAGCACTTTTCCAATTGCCACCATTCATCATCCAGTAACCAAGGTAGGCCATTCTTGGACAATTCTGACTGATGTTCAAGCTATCCTATCCTGTATCCACTTTGTAGTTGGTTTTGTTTTTGAACTTGAAAAATATTACCAACAGAAATGTGTTTGTTTTATCTGTATTCCATCGTAGGGCACTGTCCTGTACTGTCCTAATATGAAGTTTTAGCTCATTTTAGGAATTATTTCTTTGTGGTGTTTATCCACCTGATGATTGGGATAGCATGAATTGTTTAATAGCACCAAAATCTAGAGTATCTTTCCATATAGTATAAATCATCATATTATAAACAGGGCCCTCCGCAAAGCAAGTGACAGATATTGTGCAATTAAGAAAGTCAGTAAACTTTAAATAGCCTTGAACAAGTTGGTATTTATTTTTTTAATCTTTTTCTTATTTAGTTTGAAGCTGAGTTCAGACGATTTCCAATCAAAAGAGATGAAGTATTAACATATGATCAGTTGGTTGACCTAGTTCTTCAAATACATCGACTTTATGGAATTGGATTTTCTATATGGTATAAGGATCCAATCCATGGAGATCTGTTACCAATCAATAATAATGAAAATTGTCTTCATGCTTTAAACACAGCACAGCCAATTTTAAGGCTTATTCTGCAACGAGTTGGTAAGATAACCAGTTTCTTTTTACATTTATGTCCAAGCGTCCATTCACTGTAACTATATCAGACTCTTTTTGAAACAACCTTATAAACAAAACAGTATAAAAAGCATGGTCTGAGTAATAAAACATAACTCTTCTTTCTTTATTGACACATTCAATTACAAACCAAAAAGTGCTGATTAAAAGGTAAACAAAAGGTAAAGCATGTCTTAAAATTATATGTTAAATATGCTGCACCAGGAAACTTGTTAATAGGCTAGAGGGTACTGTAGTTTGTGCCCAAGAAGCTGTGAAACGAAAAAACAAGAAACTAGATGTCTTGCATATTATTATGGCATCTTAGGTATGGAAAAAATGGCATCTTAGGTATGGAAAAAATGATTTGAATTTAATTAGAAATATTTATGTTAAGGGCAGTTGACAGTGCTATTATTGCTGTTACTTTAATTTGAATTTGTGATTGCTACATTTACGAAAAACATATTTAGAAGATACTTTGATTTCCAACTTCTCCCATACTTCTGTGAATCGTAACTTTGCTTGTGAGTTTGTTTCAATATAATTGTACAATATTATCAATGCGGTCTTAATCCTTGAGTGCATGTCACCAACATTCTTTCTCAATGGAAATCATGAACGCTTTATGTGCTTTGGCCACACTATTTTGCTGTTCCTTCTCATAACAATTGAAGAGCAAGCACTGGAAATAGATGTTTAAAGATGATGCTATTTGCTATACAATCTTTGAAGTAAATAGCACACAGTCAATATACTTTCATCAATGTCTGAGAACACTTTTTGAAGTGAAAAATGCCTCAGAGATTAAAATGAATCAGGCAGCAGCTGGTAGTGTATGTTTGGGTGTTTCAAAACCATTTTGAAAACCATCAGAAATCAATTGTGGGAGATAATTTTCTTGAAAAGGGGGCATTCTCCAGCCAATGTTTAGGGCATGGTCCCCTAGAGTAGTCCAACACTTTTGTACCACTGTCCTCTGCCTTTAATTGATTTATGAATGCTTTGCTGGATGTTTTATAAAAGGACAATTTTTTTTGATATATTTTAATATTTGGCATATGTGTATATTTTCTGAAGATGTATATGACTGTAATTATTGCACAAAAGAGAGTTTAACAATATTCATTTATCATGTGAATCCGTAAATTGTGTAAATGAAAATTGGTAGTGTGACTTTGCAGCCCACAAGTATAGCTACTTTACTATTTTTGCATGTTGAACATATCAAGGAAATTTTCAAGACATAATTTTTCAAGACATATTCTTTTAAATGTTTACAAATCTTACACAGTTTTTACTCTGGTTTCTGTGCCATGGCAAAAGATGGGTTGGTGGACCAACAGTCACCTACATTGATGAAGTGTGTTAAGACACCGAATGACTTCCAGAAGACCTTGCTATTATAGTGCAGGACAGGGAAGGCCGACATGATAGGCTTTCATCTTAGCAAGCTAGTCCTGATGATGAGTGTACATTTTGTGGCACACAGAGCAGGGGAACATGAAAATCTTATTTTGCCTTGCTTGAGTCATTGCTCTTGCCACTCTTATCGTAATTTCTAATTAGTTTCTGTTAGTTAATGAGCAAATCATTTTTGAATGGGTCTGAGTTATTGCACAAAGAAACTCTTTGGTATATATCTTAATAAAAAACTTGACACACATGATATATGTCCTTTTGCATCAATAATTGTAGATGGGAGTATGCAACATTTTTTTATTTCATCTTGTTTTCCAGATGGGGCAATCACATTAGCTAATGGTAACCAGGATACCAAAAGAAAAAGTTTCTTTGGGAATTTCTCAACTGTGTCTGCAGTTAGTCAGCACAAAACTAGGCTTGCAATCAGCACACCTCAGGATTTCAGGAGGGTCTCTGCAATTATTGATGTTGATATTTTACCTGAAACTGTTAGACGTGTTCGACTTTGTAAACATAATACAGATAAGCCACTTGGATTTTACATACGGGATGGCACAAGTGTCCGTGTCACACCAGATGGCATTGAGAAAGTACCAGGTATTTTCATATCCCGTTTGATACCTGGAGGACTTGCAGAAAGCACTGGCCTTTTGTCTGTAAATGATGAAGTTCTGGAAGTCAATGGAATAGAAGTTTCTGGAAAAGGGTTAGACCAGGTGACGGACATGATGGTTGCTAATAGTCACAATCTTATAATAACAGTAAAACCAGTTAATCAGTTGAACCAGACTCATAAGGCAGGTAGTACGAATCAAAGTGACAGCAATTCTCGAAGGGTTACAACAAGCAAACCCCACACAAGAACTGTGGTTGCAGTTGGTAACGAAATAAAGAGTGGTCTTATAGAAAACTCAGAGCCATTGCCAGACAGTGATGATGAAGACACAGTGTCTCCAATAGCAACAGATGGTATTGTCCATGTTTAAAATCATAAGGAAAAGTAGGCTGCCTATCCTGTTTGTTGGATTACGGTTCAGTTTGAAACTCAATTTTAATGGGAAGACCGAGAAATGCGTACGAATTTTTGCTGCAAGGCAGGTGTATTAGATTAACATGCACAGGGGTGTATTTTTTATCTAAAACTTTAAAACTGAGAATGTTTTTGATATCAAGTCAAATTTCTTGCTGGCAGCCATTTCTTGGATAAGCCTACAAGCATTTGTACCCTATCTATCTTATTTTTGTCACATAGTATAGCTTGGGAAAGTATAGTATTGGTGGTTATGTTGCCGCAATGTCTTTATTTACTAGGTTTGTTATTTAGTACTAAGGAATGCTATTGACTTCAAAGTGTTGTTTTGGTTTTTTTATGGGGACTCAACCAAACCAAATTAGATGTAACGATAGTCAGATGAGTATATCGCACTTCAGTTGTGTTTGTTGTTGTTATTGGACACAATTATGCCAAATGTAGTGTTCCAAATAAAGCAAGTCAAGATTTTTAATAGCATTATTCCATTTTGCTAAGGCTTTTTGTGAGTTACTTCCTTCTTAGATAAGGTTGTAGTTGCTAACTGTGTTGAGGCCGTAGAGAGTGTGTATCATTCAGGTGAAAGTATGTTGTATAACTCAGTAGTTGTAGTGTTTTATAGTCTTGTTTAATCTTTACATTATTTTGTGTAGTAACATTGTATGAATTTGAACTGGGGTTCATTCTTGTGGCTGTATGTTTGTGAGTAAAAAGGATTTTGTGTACAGTCTGCATTACGTTATTTTGCAAATATCCTTATAGCACAGTAAAGGAAATTTGCGTAACATTTGTTATGCACATGCGCATCACCTGTCTACCCATGACCATGACAGTTTAAGCCATCCTAGCACTAGAAACATGTGTAATCTTCCATTTTCTGCTTGTCTTTTTTCTTGTTTATGATTGACTAGTTTTGATTGTTACGAATGTATTGTGAGAATCAGGAGGAGTGATTTTAAACTGTTTGACTTGGAGGAGTACACTGACTTAGAAATTTCTGAGCAAACATCACTTTTGCAAAGACAATTAACTTGTCAAACTGGTAAGGTAGGAGCTTAAATTGATGAACTATAGCTAGCGTCTGTATATCTCATCTCTCTTCACACTGCATTAGGAATTTAAGCGAAATTCCAAAAAGGATCTTAAAGCAAGCAGTAATTTAATGTATTCTCACAGACAGCAGCCTTAAACGCGTATTTAAACTAATCTTATAAATTGTAACCAGGAATTGATTGCTTGAGAAAGCTTACCTGATTGAAAGAGCTATTGTACATTCCGGTTTTTTGTTAAGTAAAGTGAACACAAAAGCTTGCCCACTTTGATCTCAGTACACAAGGAGAAAATATGCGTGTGAAAGAGATTTAAGATATGGATGATCCATGAGATAAGTTATGAAATTAAAAACCGCAGACGGAAATATGCATGGAGAATCTCGTCATTTGTTTTGGCGACTAGTCACATACAAAAGGAATGAAACAAGCACGTCTTCAAATAGCGAAATACTTAATAGCTAAAATGTCAATTGACAGTAGTCTTTCTTCTGAAGGTAAACAAAGGACCCTGCATTATGTATAGTGTTGTCAAAATTTACATTCCTTCTACTTTTAACTCAATATGGTGACAGTCGAAATTCTCCTCCTTTACTCTGAATAAAGTTACTTGGAAGTGAAAAACTAATGAGTTTCCTCCCACTCTTGGTTGACCCTCCTACTGACCTCGACACCCAGTTATACATCTGTTTCTGCAAAATTAGTACGTACTCATTCATGGCAGCCCCTCTCAAAAATTCCAATTAAAGATGAGAACTCGGCTGCGGTCACACTACACTGCTCTTTGTTAATCTGCAAGCTTGCTAGATCTACAATATCAGTCACATCTGCTGCTGTCTTTGTCCATCGCATGAGACTATGTGTAAATGCATTTACAACTTGCACACAATTTGCACTCCTGCCATGTAATATTGGTGTTTTAACTATGAAGTGATGCATAATCCTTAAATGACAACTTCATTTATTTAGCAAGCTTCACTTGTATTTAGCAAAGTTCTGGGACGCTCTGGAGCATACTAGAGTATTAGGAAGGTTTCTTTTCAAGTGCGCAAAAGCCGCGCAAATTCCAGACATTAATAATTAGAACAGCAGTCAGGAAAACACAAGCAAGTACAAGCATGCTTAAGCGTGTAATGTGACCGCGACTCTAGTCAAATTACTCGTTCTTGTAAAAATCACTTTGCAAAAGGATTTATTTAGGTCTTCAACTGGATGCCAAAGTTCAAAGTTTGATGTTAACGTGTATGATATGCACGTTTGCTTTAATCGTGTGGATATATTCTTGAATATCAGAATACTACTCCTTTTTAGTGAATGTGAGAGATGCACAATGTATGCAGCCACAGTGAGGGCATTGATATTGCTAGGAATGTTATAATTTTATTTACATTATCATTAAAATATACGTTTGATACCAAAGGCAACAGTCGAAGCAATAAATTCAGTGCGCTTACGATTTGTTGAACAGGTTTCTTGTTGTACAAAACTTGAAAATCGGCTTGAAAATTTGCAAAATTGCGCTAAATATATGCTTTAAAGTTTAATTCGTCTGGAACTCTTCGGAATGTGAATCGTCAGAAAGGAAAGTGTAGATATATGGCAACTTATTTATAAAAATCATAGATCGAAACTAGTCAATGTGAAGCTCTGTATGGAGGTCGCGCTCCTCGAAGACTGAGATTCAAACAACTATTTTGAGACGGGTATTAATCTTAAAAAATACAATTTTGCTTTCTTTCTGACAAGTGTTTTCTTCGTTAAAATAGTAAGAAATGATTAACAAATAGAAAATAATAAAATAGTATTAAATATTTCAATGTCAACGAATTCGCTGTCACCCTCCTGCTAATCTGAAATAAAAACTTTGTTGGTAGCCTTTTCTACATGTTCTGCCTCTGAAATTGAAAGAGGACTGTCACTTTTAACAGGTATTGAAAATCGGAATAATTCAGAAGGTAAATTGTCTTCAAAATTGCGAAGGTATTCTTCCATTAGTTTACTAGCTGCCCTTTGGATACAATCAAGGCTAACCTCCGTTAAACTGCGAGGAAACGTGTCCAATAAACACGAAGCTGGAGAGCTGAGGATAATTTGTCAATGGCTACTGAAATACCTCAACTTTAAAATATTTTCTCTTTTTCCTTCCCATTTCGGCAGTCGAATATGTTTTCTCTAAGAATAAGCCTTTTATATACAAACAATGTTTTCACTTGCATAATTTTGAGGGCCCTAAATACTAGGAGCCCTTTGCTTTAGTCCGGTCTGCCCCCATAATCCTCCACTGACGATTTGGTTGAGACGAGGTTTCCTAAAACGGACCTTTTTTATCATGATAAGATTTTAGCATGATGACTGATAAACGACTTGATATCCTGGTAAACCGAGCTAAAATACTACCACTGTGTTCAGGTGTATGGATACTTTAACTGCTATACCTATGTTTAGATTTAGACTTGCATTTAAGTATAACATTTATCACCAAAACCTGGAATGAAAATCTAGAAAACATGAAAAGCCAGACTATATTTTCAAAATTAAATGTCTAAGAAATTCTGTTTATGATGTTGCTTTGAATAACCAAAGACTTCACGTGGTCGACACCAATACATTATTTCACACTTGATCATAAATCGATTTCCAAGGGAAACGGTTCATTCACAAGGATCAGCTGTATTTTTGATATTGTTCGTTTTTGAAGAATTCAAATGGCAACATATTTTCATGAGCCAATAGATATTTGTAAATGTTTTAAAAGCCTTAATTACAATTATAATTACGATTAATTTGGGACAATAAAGCAACTAAAATTAAATTATCGTTTAAAAATGCAGTATCGCCTTGAAAATTTGCAACATTACGCTAAAAACACTCTTAAAAGCTTTTTTGCCTGACACTCTTCAGAGTATGAAACGTCAGAAAGGAAAGTATATGTATATGGCAACCTATTTATACGAAACATGTAGC
>JANTCA010051295.1:0-18860 GCA_024741275.1 Chironex yamaguchii
TCTATCTATCTATCTATCTATCCATCCATCCATCCATCCATCCATCCATCCATCCATCCATCCATCCATCCATCCATGTAAAAATGAATCTCATAAAAGTAAGAATACAGATGTATGAAAGAGAAAATTTAGCTATTTACATTCAAAGTTTCAGATATGATTTTAAGACAAATGTCATTTGAAATGTTCTTTCAGTTGTTTCTTTATAGCTACGAAGTTCCAGTGGTAGTTCATTGTACACCTTCGCACCCATATACATAAATGATTTTTTTTTGCATGCTTAGTTTTAATCCTTGGTAGTTTAGATAGATAGATAGATAAATAAATAAATAAATAAATAAATTAGTAAATAAATAAATAAATAAATAAATAAATTAGTAAATAAATAAATAATTACTATATTTTTCCTTTTCCCGTGCTCACTTGTTAAATTAAACTCAATTTCTTTGATTAGCTCAAGAGTTAACATGAGATAAAATATTGACTCAAAGTTAATATAAAAAATATTTTACTTTCACACTTTTGAGTTGACTTAACTCGCACTATCCTTTGTTCTAATCAATAATTGAGGAAAAGGTTTCTATACTTACTTTGATCATAAGATGAACATCTGAACCTGCTCGCACATGTTTGATTTAAGACACTGAGTAAACCGCACCGTAATTTTACAGATGGTCTCAGATTTTTTCACAAAAATTGCTCATCGTGATCTGAGAGCAAGATTCTCGTAGTAGAGTATGTTTACTGGAGAAAAAAATGATTGGTATTGGACTTCGTGAAATAAAGGCTTGCGTTTAAAGAGGAATACAAACACAACAGGTTTTCGATGAGTGTATATCATTAATCTCCAAATCAGAACACAACATCCCAAGCTTTAGCGGCTTAAAACTCAGTCGGACTATAATCTTAAGTCATCTATGAAGATCAGGTGTTTTCAACGACATTGTCTGAATACTGACAATGAATATAAAAGCAAGTGGATCGGAGACAAAAAAATACGCACGCTGGCAAATTGATCTACCCGTTATCTTAACTAACACATTTCTATCTTTTCCATGTCTGTTATTGACTGTGTTGTAGATAATCACTAAAATAAAGCCACTGACAAATATCCGCCATGTTAGATCCTTTTCACGGAACATGGACGGAAACTGCATTAAAGTAGGAAGCTTGTTGGAAAGTTATTTTTACCGTAGCTTTCCGCTCTACGGATGTAAACAAATTTACCATGAGATCGAGTATAAATTATTGAAACGGTATCAACATATAGTGACCTCGATGCTCAAAGACATAAAGATTGACAAAAAGAATCTGATAAAATCCACCGTATACGTTTCTGGTTGAGTTTCTTAAAATATGAAGCTTCACTCATATCATTTCACAAACTAAATTGACATGCCGTTTGTTAACCCATGAATAAAAACTGACATCACAACAAATTTTCATTACAACGGCATCATAGCAAGAACCATGAAGTTATGCAAAATAAACAAAGAGAGGTCTCTTGTCTCGATGAATCAAGAACCAGACAAACGCTTAATTTAAAATGATTTTGGAAAATACGCACGTGCTTTACAAGTTGACAGTGCTAAGATTCGTTTTGTCCATCATACTGACCACATTCGCCGACTAAAAGCAGTTTGTAATTCTTTCTTGGATAAGACCATTACCATTAATTAACAATTCTGGTTGAAGGACCAGATGCGCTTGTGTTGATTATAGGTGAGGACGTTACCAACAGTTCCTTTACTTTTGGAGGGTACTATCTTCAATATATTATTACGATCACATTGGCTAAGAAATACTATACTTGGATTGAAGACGACAATGCAAGATTTGTAATAAAAAGCTCATTCAGTCAAGCACTTATCGAACTGTCGTGATAACGTACTTTGATTACTGATACAAAATCGCGATTTATAGACCGCTAGCTGTGCTCGTATCAAACAGGATCTTCAAGAGCTGGTCGTTTACCATAATAATGTCACCTACGTCCCTGAAGGACACCACAGAAAATAAATCATTATGGATGGTAAATGTGAATGAACATGATCAGTAAGTATTGCAATGTTTATATAATTTCAGTGTCTTCGTTATGTCATGATTTATCCAAAGACACGTCTTGCTGCGGTAGACCTGTCTTCATTTGATAAATCGAGACATGATGGTGAGCAATAAGAAGATGTAGGAAGTTTCAATTCTTTTGTAAAATGGACGAGGAAACCAAATTGTTGTAAACACGGACAACAGACATTTCAGCTTTCAATGCGGTAAACTAGAATTTTTCTTTCTTTGGCCGTAGCAACATTAGTGGGTGTCCTGTTTTTGTTGTGTTTGACAACAAATTGCAATAAATTTTTGCTCTGGAATTTCAGAATGACAATGAGTATCTTAAGAGGTAAAAATATCGCTAGTGATTTTCTTTTGCGTTATGCAGAGCAAATGAGTAAAAGTGGGCTTTTTCATGACGAAATGTGCGAGAATAGGTTTTAAGTTCAACTTACGGTCTCGAGGGACCAAAATTCCAATGGTCAAAATATTACATTCTCCGTTCAGTAAATGAATTTCTTTTGAATATAATGAATTTCGCCATTTAAGTAATATGGTTACTAATTTTCTCTCGATAAACCAATTAAAAAGATGATAGGATATGGTTTAAATACTATTGGTTTTAACTTTAGTGTCTTCCCTTAAATTTCTATTTCCGACACTGTCCTGTTGGACACCCTGAAATGTATTGACTGCAGTTCTATAAATGAAACACTAATTAACATTGATTGATGTTGTACAAAGTTGCTAAGATTACTCTTTCTATAACGTTTCCTTTGATTTCACTTTTTCTAGCTTTTTTATTAGCCTATCAAACTACTTAGCCTGTTTATAGAGCGATCAATGAAATAGCTGAAGTCTCCAATACGGCAATTGCGGTACTTCTCATTGACCAACCTATTGCAGTGTTCACAGCACAAAACAGCAAGTCGGAAGTCTGTTGGTCTCATCGATTTGGAAAATTTTACAAAAAGGCGTTCCCAACAAACCGCAAACGTTACCAAAGGAATTTTTCTTGCTATTGGTCAATAGTGATTTAAATTTCAGCAAATACAAACACACTGATGTGAACAACATGATGCATTTTACTTTTTGTTATATGATTTCAAGAAAAACGTAGCTACATGAAATCCCTATTCGTATTGGAAATTTGAGGACTCAGCGCCAGTAAATTTTTAACTGAGGTGAGATATTCTGTCATACGGCAATTTAATTTTGCTTTTATGCTTTTTTGTTTTCATCAAAGTGCTTCAGGTTCCTTTATTCTATTATTTGTGTTACTTGATATTGTTGTTAGCCATTGTAAAAGGATGACATGTGAAAGAGAAGTTGAAATATCGGTTAATCTATCTATAGATTGACATCTTTCTGTATTCATTAATCTGTCGATCAAATTTTACTTAATGATTTTCTCTTTAAAAAAATGATATTTCTGGATTTTTGTGTGTATGGTTGAGAAAAAAGGTCGATAAAACGAAATTTTTTTCAGATCATTTAAGACAGTTTGTTCAACCATGCATTAAAAATTTTGTACAGAATAAAGCCTCTCTTCCAGCAAAACAATCCGACTGTAGTACGTTAAATGCAAATAAATTTATAGATATTTTTATATATATAGGTAACATTTAGAACTGCACTAGATTAATAGCTAATGTAAAGAGTCGTCGACGAATGCTTTTAAACATTTATAAGAAAGTTACGACGAATGAGTCAATATAATACTTGCTTTTCATTTATACACGATATAGTAAAGACAAAGAGTAAGGAGTGTAATCAAAGCCATTCTATTTCAGAAACGAGGAAGTGTATTTAATTTCGAAGTAGACCTCTATGTGCTTAATTTGCATGAGATTTCTAGTTTTGCCTTTTCCAAGAAAATAAGTAGTTATCTATGAAATGAGGATCGTTGCTAAGACATTTTCATGATTTGTATTTCGACGTTCTGTCTTCCAGAACCCACCTTTTATAATTACATTTTTTGATTAAGTAAAAAGGAACATAGCAACTCAGTACGTCAATACAATGAGGCAGCTCCAACGATTACTGTGTGGCAAGTAAATGCAATTAAAATGAAAGTAATCAAATGTTGTAAGGTGCCCAGGAACTTTTCAGTCAGCTGCTTTATATCAAGGTTTCTTTTCGTCAAGATTTTCTGACCACCCTTAAACTGATGGCAAAGCAAACCAAATTGTTTAATCTCATGACGTAATCTTTGTTAAAAGGCATTGATTATGCAATATCCTATTATGAGTTCAAAACAAAGAAACCTTGCTACCTTGTGGGTTTTTTTCTGCAACGGCACCATGGGAGAGTTGCATTGGACGGAAGATATTCACAAAAAATGTCTATTGACTGAAGGAAAAAGTATAGCTGTTTACACATTCCCCGTGCTTAGAAAAGGCCTGGTGTGACACAATTTTTTCAAAAATTAGTTCAAAACCTAAAACAACTAGTGTTCACAAAACCATAGTCCCTACCAGAAAACAGCTTACTGTTACCAGGAACACGTCCGGGAATAAGTATGATATTAATCAAAACTATTTATTATATTAGCAGGGTAAGTTAATCCAAGATACACTGTATGTCAGATTCTCTTGTTAGTTTAACATAAAATCAGAACAATCCTGTTACCTGTATCACTACACTTTATCCTATAAATATCGCAAACAGTATGAAATTCCTTGATTTGTTGATTCCAGATGACGTTCTTACATCTGCTCTCATAACTATTTTTCATTACTTATGAAGGTTCTGGGTCCATATTTCGAGTTCCGTAGTAGAAATTAAGAGCCTCTGCGTGGATAATGTGTATAACGTTTTTCCATTTTGCTTTATCCAAGAAAAGAAATACTTATCGATAAAATTTGAAATTAGGGTCGTTTCTAGGACCTTTTCACATTATTGTGTGCAAGATTTTATTTTCAAAAGGGAACATGTATTAAATTACTTTCTTTTATTCAGATAAGAGGGAACATATTCATTTTATGACTAGAGTAATTATATATTTTTTATCTATTGCACATAATATTCTCATTACTAGAATACAACGTAATAATTTTTGTATTTATACTGAAAATTCTATGTTAGGAAGAAAAGTAATGGATGTATAAAAAACCGGTCAATATGAACTCCAAAAATAGAAGGCCCAAATCAATTTTTCACATTTAATGAAGTTTAGCTACAAGAAGTAGTAAGGTTCTTCTCCCTGAAGTCTTACATTACATAATTTGTCATATGTGTCGGTCATCGTAATTCCAGGATATAGAGTGTTCTTAATTTCAAATTTCCTCTGACTCTTGTGTTGTGTGTTAATATGTCGATTTGTGTATCTCATCTTCCGTTTTGGCAGCTTATATAAACCATAGACTAATAGGTATACTTTGATGACTTTGGCTCTCTCAAAACTCTATTATATACCATGATCTTAAACCTCGGATCGAATAAAACAGTAGTTTATCCTAACACCGTTGTTGTTATTAAATTAATACAAAAGGTCCTTACAGATATTTGTTACCATCATGTGAAAAAATTGAACTCTTTCACTACCTTTTGTAGTTCATATTCCAAACGTATTCTTAATACGCAGGTTATTTTCATCAGTGTGGTATACAGCAGCGTCGTAATTTCCTACAGTTTATTCAAAAACCAGTAACCTACTTCAATATATTTACCAACCTTAAGTATATGTAAGTTTTTCTAAAACTTTCTTCTCGTCGACACATGACATGTTTCTACCTTGCTTCACTATACTTCAATGCAGACGATACTGTATTCCACATGGCTGCCAATACTCATAAGCCATATGATATTGCACATGAAATATACTGTAAGTCATAAAACAGAAGCCGTTTTTGGAGTAAAGTTTAGGTGATAATGCCAAAAGTAAAAATGGCCACGTTTTAAAAACACCTACGAGGAATGATATTCAATAAAAATATGCATGCGATTTTAGAGCATTACAAGTTAACTATTCCAATTTATTGTAAGCTGTAGCCGTAGGTTACAGACTAAAAGTGCCGTCGACCTTTATCCAAATTACCTATACTTTGTGACTAAATGTGGAAATTACTCAGCACATGGGTCTTTGTTGTTGCTGTCAAAGTCCATATCTTGATCGTTTGACTTTTAGGCGCGATGTATCGTGTTCACTGCCTTTATATCTTATATTCTCTGAAAGCAAAACCCTGATGTGTTTAGTCGATCATTTAAAAGGTACAGCGGCGTCATAAATGAGACTTGTTGCTACAGTTAATGCTTTGAAAGGTTATTGTGATCATATAATTAACCAAACTAACCGCTTTAAACCCATAAGGATTTTATTTTGCCGCTATGTGGAGCTGTGATTAGCTAAAACAGTCACGCACAGACGAAATATGGTGCCTAACGTGTTCACATTGGTAAACAATTAGTTTTAACTCGTGTCAAACAGATCAGAGTGTTAAATATAGCCTACATGGAAACCATTTTGTTTGAAAAGGATACGTATTGTGGCTATAAATGTATGTGCTGAAAAGGCATTGAAAATCTGTATAATAAATTTAAAAATCGCCTTGAAAATTTGCGACATTGCGCTAAAAACATACTTAAAAGCTTTTTAATAAATTTACTGAACTAAAGATAAATTTTCAGCACTAAAACTTTCCTTGTTTTATATGTAGTAAAATGAAAAAAATCAATGTCGGTAGCAGTGTGACATTTCGTTTATTCTTAGTGCAAGCAAACAAGTCCTGGCAATAAATAACTTATTTTCAAGATAGCAATATTGCTCCTGCTATTCAGGAATAAATTAGTAAAATGTTCCAGAATAAATTAATTTTTACTAATGCTTTTATCTGTAGCCTTTCCATTAATTCTGCTGTATAAAGAAATATATTGTCTATGCTAAGTTACTAAAAACAAAGAAAATTTATATATTTGTGAATCTCTAACAAATCAGAAAATACCAATCTTTTCCACGAGGTGGGAACTAAGAACAAAATGTTTTCTTGCAAGAAAAAATTGGATCAGAGGGACATTGGTAGGCTAAGCCTTCTACGTTTTATTACTTGTAGAACAAGTATTCGATTTCTAATTGGTGTTGTTCATTAAGACTTACATCCTAATATACTTAATTGTATGTAGAAGGTCCATTGCAACTTTAGCAAAATATTGTAACTATTCATCATCAACAAATAAGATGTAATTTTATTATGCCCGAACTGATAAATTACGTGATTAAATTTTTATGAAGAATTTGCAACAGTATTTTGGTTCAATTGGATTGAGTTACAGCTTTAGAATTAAATAAGAAAGAGTTGTGACTGAACGCAACTGCTGAGCACTTATCTGAATTGTGTGTGAATAATGATAAGACTTGATTACTACGGCTATTGAGAGATCAACTCACTTGGTCATTGTTGCGAATGGCTTTTTTAAGTAGCCGAAGCGACCGCAACATCAAACTTTGATAGAATGTTGCGAAAAGTAAATACGTTTAATAAAATCGGGATTTTGTAGGAAGGAACTGTTTAAATTAATTTACATTTGATCCCCAAAGGGTCATTCGTATTAACTTGAAGCAAGTTTTTCGTATGCAAGGTAAACAAATATACTTCTCTTTCTGACAAACAACGTTCTTTAAAACACCTACCTCGACGAATTAATTTGATAGCCCTGGAAAATTGATTTCGTATTTTAAAAAGCACATCTGCGCAAATTTAACAATGAGAAATTCACATCAAGAGATTTGACAATATTCCAGGAAAGAACAAATAAAGTGAATTTTCTAAGATTAAGGAAAAATATGTTTGAAATCAGGCTCTGCTTCTGTCTCACAATAACATACTTATGCATAATTTCTGTTTGATGTTTATTTCCTGTCTCAAAAATCCAAGGTAAATTACGTTTTCTTTAATCTTGATAAAACGTTCTCTGAAACATTTGTAAGCACAAAGTATGCAATAAAATCTACCTCTTGGGGAAAACAAAATATAAAACACTGCTAGAGTCTTTTCTATGCTGTTGTTTTCTGTTGTTTATATACTAGCCCCTAGGGTACTACATTATTGCAAACCTTTGTGTTCTTGTTAATCAACAGATATACTGAACTTTCTGATAACAGGCAATCTACTATTAGTTCAAAATACTTTCTTTTGATATTACTAGTTAATTAGTTCATATCGTTTACATTGTTTAATAGATCTAAAGAATATATTTTCAGAATGAGCAAATACTGCTCTGAACTCTGTTGTTCTAGTTCTTTATTAATGCCAATTGATCTTAGTCTCAAATACAGAATGCGAACTAATTAAATGTTTTACTCTGATATCAATCTATGACGCCAAAACGATTTCAGTGGTTTTCAAGCACTTAATATTTAGTTCAAAATGAGTCTAGGCATCAAAATGTTTTCCTTTTGCAATTAGTTAAAACTCAGGTTAACTGTTGACTCTAAATTGAGGCCACAGGCCTTATTCTCTGTCTTTATGCTTTTGCAAAATAAATAAATGCAATATATTTTTTCTTCTATTTGCATGCAACGGAGATTCCTTAGGTAAGCGAAACGTGTGCAAAGAGACCCTTGAAACAAAAATGAGTTATCTCCGAATTCAAATTGGCAGAAAAATAATGTAGACATTTGCACGAGCTACGCACAACAAATCTTAGAAGGGTGCAGGATATCTTATTTTGTAAACTTGATTGAGGTAGATGGTCGATTCCTATCATTCTTCAGTTGTAACTGCAAAACCACTATTGAGAAAAGTTTTAAATATTTGCTTTCCTCCTCCAAGAAATAATTGGAACCATTATTAGTGCCATGTAACATAGAATGTACGATGACTATTATGTCCAATCATTTCTGCTTGATGAGACCTTATCTAAACGTCAATTTTCGTATTGAAATAATAGTTTTCAGTTTGTAAAAAGACTTCTCACTTTTAACAGCCAATCAAAGTCCCTAAGTTTGTGATGTTACGATTGTGATATAGAAAAAGTGAAAAACGTAAGGTTTACTTCTCTCTTTAAAGTCGTCAACTCTCAGTTGTCAATGAAAGTCTAAAAAAGATGATTCCCTTTTCCAATAGCTTAGATAAAAAATCATACCTTGCACTGGAAAATTAAGCAAATAATAGATTGGTGTATCAATAATCCAGAGAAAAACTTTTCTACTTTAACAAGAGAACCGAACAGTCGAGAGGTCAAAATGCTCAACTGATTTTCGGACGTTTGTTTTGACGTCGTGAGCTCAAAGCTGCTTTGGTTAAAACAAACATTCTTTTTTGGCGTCAGAAAAGGCATTTACCCAGAAAATCTCACTGTTTAAAAATTTCCCATATTTAACTAAAGCAATCTTGGACAGATTTTTGAAATAAGCAATAAATCTTGGAAAAACCATAATAGTCCTAATCTAATTGCTGTTTCTAGTGACCCGGTAAACAGTCCGACCTTGCAGGAGTTATGTAATTCGGAGTTAATGGTCAACTATGGCAAGATAAATATCAAACTATCCGTATTTGTGCTGTTTGCGCACTGGAACATTTCGAAATGCTGAATTCCTACCTAATTTGAATTATCATTTTAATGCGTGTCTCTGCCTTTTACTAGTCTTTTTTTGATATAGAAGTGGATACTTATTCTAACCAGAGAATTATAAACACTAGGTTATTGTCGCAAGGTGTGTCCTACGCGCGCAAGAGACGTAGGATGAAGCCAATCATAACTCGTACTAAATGCTGCAAAACCTAGGGAAGGATTTGAATCTCTTTCAAAAACTTTATAATTTAGATGGGGTTGGCAGCTTACCTGATTCACTAATATTAAAAGATGCAGAAGGTCAAGGATTCCCTTTGTTTTGTGGCTTCCAAAACTAAGCCAAACTAACCGCTTGATCAACTGCAGGACACTGACAGTTTGAACAGTCTGAAGTCTATAAATTAGGTGTTTTATTGGGAAGAACCAGTTATACTCCCCTTATCCATGAGAGACGGAGCCGGGGGCCGATGGGCTGAAGCCCTCTCTTTTCCTCAGAGTTTTTGTTGATTGCATGCGAAGTGATCTACTGCGGCTGGTTATCGCATATAATTATATTTAATGTGGAATGATGCTTTGATTTGGAATAATGCCTTGAGGGATCATCAAGCCGGTTTAAGGGATATGATTTACCAGGTGGTGACAATTTCTAATCTTATGCTTCCTAACTCAACAACTAGTTCAATCAGATAAAGATCCTTGTCGACAGCAAGATGAATCAAGACCTGGCTCCATTCGACAATGGCGAAGGAAACACTTAATCATTTTTGCATTCTAAATACATATAAAGCGAAACTGGATTGCCTAGTATTCCATGAAATAACAAGTCAGTTTGAAATCTTGAATACAAACCGCCTTTTCAGATCTGAGGAGTTTGCAATTAAAGACTTTTTGCGCTAACTTCTGTACCACTTTACTTGTTGACTTTAGGATTATTAAATCTGTAGTTGAAGCAACTAACCGGAGTGTACCTAAATTTTTCGTACACAAAATCCACTATATATCATTTGCAAACCAATATTTCTCTCTGTTTTCAGAAATACAATTTATTCTGCTTTGCACAAAAATTGAACTAAAGGAGCTGCTGCATATGGGCAGCCTTCCCACTTTGTGATTCTCTCCGCCACTCCTGTTACCACGCTCAACTTATGCAAAAAACAAACCTTTGAATTGGTCATTTGCAAAGAATCGAAGAAAGCACAAGCAGAGGAGGGACTAAGCAAGTGTAAAAGAACATAAAAGCGATAACCAGAAGCTTCAGTGCAAAGATGTGTACAGTAAAAGACAAACAAGGAAAAGTAACATGTTAAGTCAAGATGGACGATATTTAAAGGACACCTATAGAAGAGAGATTCTTTAATGTCTCTCATGTATGAGGAGAATAAATGCGAAAAGGAGCCATTAATTTTCCAGACTGAAGTAGAACAGTCCATCAAACATCTTAGGCAAAGATTGAGGTATTTTGGTCATGTTATATGAAAACACAAAAGGAGTGAGCAGAACATCATGCTTGGCAACAGCAAACGAAAAAGACGACGAGGGAGACAGTGGAGCAGATGCATAGACGGTGTGATAGGGCTGATAGGAAAAAGTGTGCATAAATTGTAGAAAAAAAAGCGTATACAGAAGGGGTTGGAGACAAGGATCCCGGGCATCGTCAGAAGTTATGCGCGATTTGAAGACACCTAGAAATGAACCTTTAACTTTTCAGGAGTGACATGGATTATTGGAAAATTTAAGTCTGGAGTGAGAGTGCACTGACTAATTTATCAAGTTTCCTTTTATAGGTAGTACAGAAAAAATCGTGCTCAATTGTTTGGGATCTGAAGGTTTCAAGGATACTTACCTTTTAATCCGCGGCATAACATAGTTCCTATAAGTTGTGCGCTGATCGTTAGTTAGGATTTTTCCTACAAAAATGACAACTTTTCACTTATATGAGGACTGTATTTTCTTCCAATCAAACAATTCTTACCAAAACACTAACTTGCTTTACAAACTTAATTGCCTTTTATACAATTACAATCACGCTTGATTTCACGTAATAAGATGCTTTTTACAACAATTTAAATTCCTTACCCACGCGTTAAATTCTGTATCATTTATTCTGATGTAATAAAGTATTGCACACCTAATATGCCTCTTGTTATTGCGTCACGGATTCAATGTGTGGTTACAAATTTACTTTATCACGTTACAACATACATAATACTAGGACGCCTACATACATTCCCAAAAATCTTAATTATTGTCGCCTCACCCATGAAATTCTTATACAACATGTGTAGTGATTCTGAGCTCACTCTTTACCAAACGGGAAAAAAATGGTAAATATATTTTCGGGTCGATACCAGCAATAAAAGTAAATAAAGCAGCATACTGTTGTAGATTAGAGGAATTCAGTTGTGGCCACACTAGTGCTGTAGATGCAGCTGACAACAAAAAAACTACATCTACAGTAGTACTGTGGCCACAATTCTTAGAATCTTAATACACTTACCTTTTACGTTGATTTTCATTCCCTCGTATATTGCTCTTTTTTCTCTTGTCTAATCGTAGGTTTGTTTCTTTCGAAGTGATCGATCTTAATCCCTTTCTCACAATATAAATTCAGCATTCTCGTCCGTTATCGTATTCTGGCAAATGTAGTGATCTGCGTCAGGCAAAAGCTTGATTGTTGAGTCTATAACTTAAAACCATTTTTAAGGTCTTAACATGCTGGATCATTTTTGTTTGAAACCTTTATGGCTTCTCCAAGTTTTTGTTTTGTGGCCTTCAGTTATGCCTTTCACATGATTTATGTCAAAGTTGATGGTGCTTTCAGAACAATACCCACTTAACTTTATCATGAAGTTTGCCATTATATAAATTATATATTGCATGGTTTTATTGTATTTATAAGTTATGTTACAAATACTTGTAAGAAATTAAGAGTAAAATCTACAAGTTTTAGATATTTGATTTTATGTTTGCCCATTTAAGAAAAGAGTGATAAATATGTCATCCAGATTATACTGCTTTCCTATTTCATACCATCACCATTTCGTGATTTTTTCAGTTGCTTTTACTTCTTAAGATGCTTTTCGATTAACTGATAGCGTTGAAATATTTGGTTGTCTTTTTTCAATCAACGTAGATATACTGTCTTCCTCTCTTGTCATTATAAGTTGCTCCCAGCGCCACAAACTGAGCACAAGTACCTATTTTTTCCAAGTATTTTGAACCTATTGTGCAGCTCGTTGATGTCTACATCTAATGATACATAAACTTGCAATCTTATCGTTACCCTGCTCTTTCTAATACAAGCGTTCTAAAGAGACAGATAGATTTCTCACGCCACCCGGTCTGAAATAGGAGGGTAATATAATTTCGAGGCATAGTTTCATGTCATGAAAATCATCACAAGGTATCCCAATCTATGTTATCTGATAATTTGTTCAAAATCAAATTAAACGTACTTTCTATTTAACTTTATGTTCATAAATCAAACTGATTTATTTGTTTTCAGCATATGTGATGCAAGGTTTAATATTGTTGTCCCTTAAGTTTAAATGACTTTTGTGTTTTTTGCTAAGTCAGTCAACACCGAAAGATCATATACCATTACCTTGGGCAAGGTTAGCACTCTACGTAGTATGTTATGTCGTAAACAAACCCGTCAAAAGTTTTCTCAAGCTCTAATAATTGAAATGCTCAAGTGAAGGATTTGAAATGACTTGCAGACATGACATCTGTCAATATGTTTTCTTTCCCAGTCCATCTATAGAGAGAAAAGGATTCTGTTCTTCCACCACGGACAGCTTGGATTGCCTGCTGAATGCATTCAACTTTGCTTGGCAATACGAGCAATTGTTAAGTCTTTCTATGCTAAAATGTTCAAGCTGTTAAAGATTATTAGATGGATACGACCCTCACAGTATTACCGTGAACATACAATTCATTTTGTGCTATCGCATGACAGTTATTTTATTTATACTGATTCATAAAATTTAATATCACGCAGAGACGTTTCGCTAATTGTCTTCTCTGCGGCAAATGATAATCTCCAATATGCCGACAATTCCATCCAAGTGTTAAGTTTCACCTGTCTTGTTGTTCATTGGCACGATTGGATCAAATTCACATGGTTGAGGCTGTTTCCTAAAACGCAAAAACTGTGTAGGTAAGCGAAACTCACCTGTATGCTAGAAAGAGATTATAAATAACTGAGGGAATACCATCAAGTTCGCCATTAGTAAATTTCTGTTTTCGCTTTCAAAACAGGACTCAGTCGAAAAAGGGTAAGTTCAAAACTTAGATTAATTGCTTTTAGGAATTATTGCAACTGTTTCCTGACTGGCTCTAACTCGCAAATCTTATTTCCTTCCAAGAATCCTTCTAAAGTATGCTTGATTCTTTAAACATGTTCCTAGGAAACAGATTTTGGGACACTTGAACATGGTTTTTATCAGTCAAGTCAAAATAACGTTTTGTCTCTGGAAACTAGAGATGTATTCCGAGTGCAAACAGGTATTTTAGTTCTTTCAGCTCCAGTCCTTTCAGGATAAAGTAAATACAGATCTGAATAGGTTAGCTATCTCCATAAAAGGGTGCTTAAAATGTTAAAACAGAGTCTGCTGTCAATGTTGAAAATGGTATATCAATATGTAATGATAATGAGTTTGCGTTTATAAGAACGACAAAGAGGACCCATCTAGAGACACTAAGTTAAAAGTACAACCACTGATCTAAATCTGAGCCATTATTCTCTCGTTGCCAAGACGTCCAGAGTCAATAAGCTAATTATTCCCAACCTTATAGACTATTGACACGCAAGTATTAATGTTTTTAGCATAAACAAAGTAGAGAATGTGAAAATGGAATGGATACTGAATGGGATAGAAGTTCATTTGCCGATGGTTTCCCTTAGTATCTAACAAAGAATGCTTTACGAATCACGGTAAATTGTCGACGACGAAAAAGTGAGATGGCAATTTACAATATGTTTTAAACATGAAATACTGACAAGTTTAATAGTACCTCTCTGAAAATCGTTAGCAGTTACTTGTGTTAATATATTGCCGTTAATATTCACTAAAAATTTCAAAAGTTTTAAACATAAATTATCGTTTCTGGATAAGGTCTAATTAACAGCAAAAAATAAAAACCGGTTGTAAACTTAGCATGTTACTAATGCAAAGTACTCGAAATATTAACACGCCGAAATCCTTGACAAAGTGTGAAGTGTGAAGTCATAGTTCCATTTTTTTAAATGCACTCCCTTATGTAAAATAGTCAGCTTAGGCAAAATGCACTTGATGAATACTGGAACATAATCATGACCGAAAATGGTATTTGATTTTGCGTGAATACTGACCGCGGTGAAATTTACTGGCGTTATAAAAGTAATTGATGTCCTTTGTTAAGATATAGTATTAACAAATCTTTAATGCAACGTGTGATATGAGATGCTTTTTGACGTTTTCAATTAATGTTCTAGTTGATAGAATTGGATCATTTGGTCATGTAGAAATGTAGAGAAAATAAAACAACTAGGCACACTAATTTCTATAATTTCAAGGCAGTTTCTTTACGCTTCGAAAAGCAAATTTAGGACTCCTTTGGTTGGTGTTTTACTGCGGTTAGTCCAAATGACGATATTGGTACATACAAAATTGTGCTGTGAGGTTAGAGGGAAATGTTGCTTGCCTCGTATAAAAGTATAGTAATTTACAAATTTTAGCGTTGGTATGACAACAGGTACGTAGATCGCACGTCCCAATGGTTGATGGATAGAATTAAGAAACAAGTATCAAGACACATCTGCAACCTATGCGATCCTGCAAGTCTTGTCCATTACCTCTGCAATGTGACCCTGCATCTGCCAAGTAGCTCATCCTCTGCGGCTGGGTACAGTGATAACATTTTTTGCAGTTGTTGCAAAGCTATGTCCACCCTCCATCTTTGTGTTTTCAAGGCGACTTATATTAGACAGTATATACAAAACCTTTGTAGACAGAAGGAATTTGTTGTGCCATTACGTTTGTTAGCTAGCCCTCAGCCTTTAATTAATTCCGTGACACTTTTCATCATTTTTATTCCTTGGTATATCGCTCTTTTCTCCCTTATCCAATCGTAGGTTCGTTAATTCAGACCTATACTTACACTTCAAATTCACTCGCTGTCTTCCGTTACTTTCAAGAATATTTAAAGTTTGTACCAATAGCAAACTTTTTAAGTTTAAGTTTGTGACCAATCCATAGACGGTTAAACGACCAAATGGAAGCCCATTGGAGAACTTTATCTTAGCCTGATTATGTCGACTCGTCAAAAATCCTGCTAAACACTGTTCTAGATATTAAAAAGAAATTTCAAAAATTATTTTTGAGCCAGTAATTATAAAGAGAACTATTTTTTACAATAAAAAACCATTTCCTTTACTCATCATTATTACAAGAAACACTTAAATTGATTTCCACTGCATTCCTTCTGTTAGATCTCTAAAGATAATACTAGTACATCTCACAATTTTGTTTTTGATATCAGTTTTGAATAGAAAGCTTTTTTGTGCATCGGAATTTTTAAATTAAGATTTGTGCTTCTTGGTTATTTCATTTTCTTCTTTTTAGATTGGTAATGTACTGCTCTACCTTCTTTGTGAAGTTGAAGTATACGCAGATTGAATTCCCATCTCTGACAAGTAACAAACTAGGCAATAAGTACTTCCCTATTCCTCAAAGAATTTTTTCACGAATGGAAGTAAACTAAATATGACATTACCTTCACGTGAGTGGGACGGGAATATTTTAGTTTCAGTCCTGACTTTCTAACAGATCTTGTATCAATTCAAAATTCATATAATAGATTTTTGATTACGCAGATGTACAAAACAGAAATGTTTAAATGATAACCTTAATTTCTATAAGAACCTCGGTTTTATTACCTCCATCAAGCAGTTTATGTTGTTTTTGCCGATGTCTGTTTATCTGATTTTTTGTTTGTTTGTTTGTTTGTTTGCCTGGCTGTCTTTTAGCAAGATAACACAAAAAGTGAGCGTATCATTCAAATATTTTCACAGTATACATTTATATTTTGACTCCGAGATGATTTTTTTTATGATGATTTAGATCAAATCCTGGATTCTGGTGTTTTAAAATTTTACTTAGCTTTGCAGTTGACGGAGCCTAAAGTTACGTCCCGCAATATCTCGGTCACCACTAGAATGATGCAAAATTAGTTTATCCTATCAGGCTGAGATTTCCAATAATAATAATAAAAAGTTTGAGCTATATCCGGTCATTACTCTACGATTTAGCAAAGCGAAGCTGGAAGGTTTATCGTATTTTCAATACTGACAGGCTTGTTCCAAAACGAGGCCATTTTCACAAGCTAGTTGCCACGTTTTCATCACTGATTCCTTTAAGTTATTTAACTTACTCTTTTCATTAAATAACTTCATTTTTTCGCATTTATTTTGAATGCATCGAATGTTAAAACATAAACCCAAGTTTTGAAAGAAATGAATTTTTGCGCTTGTGTAGTAAGTGTCGATGACATCACAAAACATTGGACTTTCTCTAACTTACGTTGTTTAAGTGATAACTTCAATAACTTCCTCTTTATCTTCGTCTCCATTAAAGAGTCGGTAAAATTTTATCATATGTATTGAAAGAATTGCAAGATTTTAACGTAGTATAGTAAATATGGCATGTGTTTAAATTTCAGTCATTTATGTCTAGCTATTTCAACAATGAATATGTCCATGTTGGCCGTATATTAGAGACTGAAGTTTATTGTTTCTTACATACTTTTTGCTACAAATCAAGGCCATGCTGGAATAAAATTATGGTACATTTTCTGTGATATTTCATGTCGCGTCTTCTGAGGACATCTTGATTCCTGTCAGTACGGATGTCCGCGTATTGAGGTATAGATAGCTGTGTCACCTCACGTCTAATAGCCTGACGACAGGGTAAGCATCTTTCGAAACGTATCTCATAATATAGCTTACGGCTTAAGACGTGATAAAATTTCTTTATTTTTGGCTTCAACTGAGTCAATCAAGTCTAGAGTTTTTAAAACGTGTTTAATGTCATAGAACCATGGAAGTATTAATGGTTATTTTATGAATCTTAAGATCAAGCTCTTGAGGTTTAGTCATTATGATCAAGGATATTTTCACTGTAGTGTGTTCATTCTTTCGCTAGGTCAATATGGCATAATTATAATGGAAATTTATTACTGTTTCAGAACGTTTATCGATGCGTGAAAAATTAGATTATCATCTGTGAGACATGTAGCTTAAGGATTCGGGTAATCACGTTGTAAACTGAAGTACATCAGCAGAAATTTATTTCTTCAAAAAGATTCCGGACTAAAAACTGAGCAAATAGTTTTTTAATATAAGTTATAAACATCAGAAAGATATTTCCTTCTGCTCAACGCTTTGAGATTAAGCTGAACTAAACACATCACCTTTAATCATTTCGACGAGATTAAGCCAATTTGACTTTGTCAGCATGCACAATATAACTGGTTTTGCGGTCCTTTCTAACACTCCTTGAGCTTAAATTAGGAAAAACATATTAAAACTGCATACCATATGAAATTTCTTTACTGAATTACTCTTTGTTAACAGTAACTAAAGGTTCTGCCATTTAACTGAGTTTCTTGTACTATATTTACTAGTGGAAGGTTAACTGGGGAACACGTACAATTTCACGAGAAACCAGTTAGTTCATTTTACAACGCTGGGTATGTTGATAATTTCTTACTCAAAATATTCATTTGTAAGAAGAGAATTTGATGCGTACAGGATTTTGTGACACTATTATCTAACTGTAATCAAGGTATTCTATGCTTAGTGTCATAATGTGTTCTTTTTCGTATTCCTTCGGTAAGAATGTTGCTTACAGAATATTCCAAGAATTGATTTTGGAAGGCTTAAAGCCTACAATAAAGCTGGGACGTTTCTTTAAACAGAAAGAAATGCTTCAAATTGATCTACTCTTGTTAAAAACATGACCAATAAAAGATGTCTTTAGAATAATCATGTGTACAACATCTTTATTGAAGTAATTTAACTGTTAGAGTACATTGCATTCAATTAAAGATAAGGACAAAAAATATTATAAGATGCATAATCAGAATTTTTTGTGTGGTAATACTTCTTTCAAATTTAGATATTTATAAAGATAATCCACATCTATTACTGCTTGGCAGCTATGACCTAATCAACAATAAGATGAAAAGTACAAAGCGGCTGATGAAGTATTCTTACAACTTCTTTTATACCTTTCATTTTTAGACTGACATTGGCGAAA
>JANTCA010051295.1:28212-39656 GCA_024741275.1 Chironex yamaguchii
AGAAACAGCTATGCACAATTTTTAGAGAAAAACCTTTATACACTTTTAAAGCAACAGCTTTGCACATCTTTGATAGGAATAGCCATACATATTTCTTAAAAGAGACAGCTCTGCACCATTTTTAATAGAACAGCTTTACACATTTTTTGATGGAAGAGCTATACATATTTTTTAAAGGAGGAGCTTTACAAATGTTAGAAAGGAACAGCTTTGATCATTCCTTAAAGAAACAGCTATGCACAATTTTTAGAGAAAAAACTTCATACACTTTTAAAGCAATTGCTCTGCACGACTTTTAGAGGAACAGATTTGCACAACTTTTAATGTAACAGCTATACACTTCTTTGAAAGAAACAACTATACGCATTTTGTAGAGAAACAGCTTTACACATTTTTAAAGCAACAGCTATACACATCTTTCAAAGAAATAGCTACACACATTTCTTAAAAGAGACAGCTCTGCACATTTTTTAAAGGAACAGCTATACACATTTTTTTAATAAACAGCTCTGCACAATGTTTAAAAGAACAGTTTTACACACTTTTAACGGAACAACTATACACATTTTCCGAAGGAAGAACTATACAAATGTTAGAAAGGAACAGCTTTGATCATTCCTTAGAGAAACAGGTACGCGCAGTTTGTAGAGGAAAAGATTCACACACTTTTAAAGCAATTGCTCTGCACGACTTTTAGAGGAACAGATTTGCACAACTTTTAATGTAACAGCTATACACTTCTTTGAAAGAAACAACTATACGCATTTTGTAGAGAAACAGCTTTGCACATTTTTAAAGCAACAGCTTTGCACATCTTTGTTACAAATAGCCATACACATTTTTTAACGCAACAGCTATACACATTGTCTAAAGGAAGAGCTATACAAATGTTAGAAAGGAACAGCTCTGATCATTTCTGAAAGAAACAGCTATTCACATTTTTTAAAGCAACAGCTATGCATATCGTTTAAAGAAACGGCTCTGCACCTTTCGTAAAGGAACAGCTCTCCACATTTCTTAAATAAACAGCTATAGACATTTTTAAGACAACCGCTTTACAACGTTTTAAAGGAACAGCTTTACACATTTTTCAAAGGAACAAATTTACACATATTTTGATAGAGCATCTTTCCTCTTCTTTTACATGAATAGATTCGCACATTTTTGAAGGAACAGCTTTGCAAATTTCTATAGAAACAGCTATACATACTTTAAAGGGAACAGCTTTACACACTTTTTAAATGAACAGCTTTATGCAATTTTTAAAGCAACAGCTTTACATATTTGTGAAAGGAACAGCTTTTCACATTTGTTTAAGGAATAACTTTGGACTTTCGTGTACGAAATATCAAGCTGACTATAGCTTATTACGTAATTCCATACATATTGAATCTTTGCATTTCAATTATGCATTTGGTTATGCAATGCTGACAGGATTGCTTAACTATCTGTCAGTAACCTGTTATGTGTTACGCTAATTTATATTTTCTATTTATTTGGATGCTTTGCTTTAAAACTCAGAAATGGCAATCCAAGTAATTCTTATCACGGTTTTAAAATGAATTTTGTATCATTTAAACAAGGAGCACATAAAGTACCCATTTGTGATTATAATAGCAAATTGTATTGCCACACATAAAGTAGAGTGATTGTATAAAAACAAGCTACTGGAAAAATGCAATGCAATAATGTGAAGTGAATGCTAGTAAACCAGAATTGAAACATTCACAAATAGATCAGGGTGTTGAATTTAAACATTTGTTAGTTTACCACAGATGTAATTAAACTTTTTTCCATGCCCATAAGATGATAAAAACTATTAAGTGGAAAGGTTAAACTGAAATAAAATTACATAGTATTTCTGTGGGGAAGGTTAGAGAGATTATACAGGATGAGTCAGAAAGAGGGGGTTTGACAATATAGTAAACTGTTTTGAAAGTGGTGGGTGCTGAACAAATATTTACGTCCTCCAGGAGGTTAGGTTTTTGCCACGGCTTGTTTGTTTGTCTGTCTGTTTGTTAGCGAGATAACTCAAAAACTTGTAGACGGATTTTGACGAAAGCTTTAGGACGTTTTCTACCTAGAATATTAAACAAATGGTTAAATTGTGGAGGGCTCTAAAATGATCCACTCTTGACAAACTTACCAGATATCAAATATCTGTATCTATCTATCAATCTAAATGTGTGTGAGTTTGTGTGTTTGCCAAGAGTAGAGCATTTTTGCAATATTTGCACCAGCTGGGAGTCGACTGGGCTCGAACTTGCAATCCTCAGAGTCAAAAGTCAACATCAAAACCTATTTGCCATCATGACTTATTGGTTTCCTGAGAGACCTTTGACTTCCTTGGTATCACGAGCCAAACCCAGCGGTTGGTAAGGGAAATTCATTAATCATTTTATATTTTGTTTGTTTATGTTTGTCTATTTGTATGTACTTTTTCAGTGACAGATATTTAATTATAACCTAAGCAATATATAGATATATATAATCGAAACGACATGCCAACATTAAATATTTGGCAAACAATTGCGATTAACAAATATGTTGCAAGTTTCATTGAATTACACAGATCAGTTTTTATCGATTTAAAGTTTACTTTTCTTCGCCTGTACGTGAATGCAGTTAGCAACGTTGATAAATTCTTTACTAACGTGATAACTTAAACCATTTGACAGTTTGCCAGTTGACAACTAGCTATTAATTGTCTTATGTATCCAGAATCCAAAAGGCCTACCGCTTTTTTAGGAAAAACTAAATTAAATTTTGGGGGGCTTTAATTAAATGTGAAATCCTTTTCTGTTGTTATTCCTATAAAATTAATTTTTCAAAGCATTAAGTTGGTTATCTTCAAGAAAGACAAAATTCCAGAGAGTTGTCTCAATGAAACTAAAACAGTTTGAGTCTTATAGAAACATCTAACAAAGAACTCCTTGAAAAAAATAATCGCTTTCTGATACCCTTGACATTTTCTTTTGTCTTTGATACTGTAGTTGCTATCCGTTCTTAATATCTTTAATAATTAAAGCCACGGCATTTACGAACACCAAACACAAGCACTTAGACAACTGCAAAATTCAAGGGAAGATATATTTAAAAATTCAGAAGTTTTGTCTGAATATTAAGACCTAAGTCACTTGCATGTCGAACTAGGTCTTCTGAAAAGGCATGCCGCGACAAAGGTTACAATATAGTGTGTATGCATTGATAAATTCATATTGAAACTTCTACTTGAAGGGAAAGTTTAAGGTAAGTTACCAATCAACCACTACCTTTTCAAACTTTGCGTCTTTGTATCTTATAAATTAGTGAGTCCAACAGTTCCTGAAAGGAGGTTTTGATATCTGAAGTTCTCATTCGTATCGTTGTAGGCAACACAACAATATTGAGCCTTTGTCTAAACCAGTATCGTTTTTTATTCTGAAATATTTCAATTGTGTTTTAAGGTGTAATTTTTACAAATGACAGAAAAGTTATGAAACGGATATAGAATAATGATGCTATCGATACATTGTAGAACGCATCCTCTTATAATTCATTTAGCTTTTTCACCTGCACACTGCTGGTACGAAGTTTAGGGTATGAAACCACTTCTCGTCCATCGATGTTATCAATTCCCAATATGTGATATATTCTACCGTGAAACATTATCAATAGCACTTGACAACAGAACGGTCGGATGATCCTACTTTCACTGATGTAGCGAGAAATTTCCACCCTGCAGGTCATTCTATTGGAGACGTTGGGGATCATGAGTGTGATGATTTAGCAACAACCCACTCTAATCTTAACCATGTCTCTTTGCAATGTAATGAAGAGATTTATACACGTATACCTTAGCATTTGTAGTCGCCCTCTTTAGAGGTTACTGGCATCTGATGTTTAGATAGCTAACCTAATGCAGAATTCCTTTTTTCTGTTGCAGCGAAAATGCCGCGGTTAGTGCATGTGCTCAAATAGATATATAAAGTACCCTAACTTTTAGCATAAACAGTGACAATTGAATTAAAGTACGTCTTCTGAAGATTGATAATCCACGGACACGGTTTGAATCATCAATTGGTTCTTTGTTAAATTGATTAGGCTTTCGTTGAAATTTATTAGCCATTTTTGACAGATAATAGTCTTAAATTTTGCTATCAGCATATGCTATTGGTTTATAACGGTACGGTTTTAAAAACAATAAATAGTAGCAGAGATTCGTTATAACATTTATGGGCTTAAGAGTGAAGGTAATATTTAAAGATTCCGCATTATTGCCATTTCACAGAACTTTACAATGCCTTTGAATTTGAAAATCTGGTCGTAAAATTGAATGCATGATTATTGGGATATCCTTGACTTATATCAACGATTTAAGAACGAAAGGATTCTTATGCAAAGTTTGCTAAGATATTTATAGGTAGATCGGTAAGTCAAAAGACGATAACGTCACCCTTGATTAGCAATAACCGTAGAACATCACCACTAAAAATGATTATCAGTTCTTCATCTTTTCTTCAAAATACTGCTATATAATGTTAGAGGTAAATTAATATTTTAGCAGAACTTTTTCAATTTTTGAGTCCAATTCTTAGTCTTATAAAGTTATTGCCCACTGCCTCAATATGATGAATCACTATCTTAGGTAATATTTGTTTTGAAAAAACTCTAAACCTTGGCATATGTCCATTCGAAATTATATATTGAAAATGGTTAATCTGAATGCTTTTAGTCAAATCAATGAATTTTAATTAGAGTTGAATTAAAAGTTTTATTATATTACAAAACAACGAACACAGGGAGGCAACGTATATCACTGTTTGTGTCAACATTAGATGTAATAAAAAAACATCAAGATTCAGATCAATGACATGAAAAAAAATTGCTTCATTACCGATAAAGCTAAGCTTACAGGAAGAAGATTGGAGGGCAGCTATAGTAGAACTAATAAGATAGTACATTATGTTACTGATTAAGACTGTATTTTTCAATTTATTTAATTTGATAAGCACATAGCATCACAAATCATTTAATCGATGACCACTTGCGCACGCGACATCAGGATAATATATGCCTGTTAATGCCTTCGGGACAAAAATATTTTTGTCGATATTTGCTAGTTACGTTTTATAGGTTTGAAGACTTTTAATGTCCACATAGTTAAGATTTGATAAATATATGTAAGAAACAACTGCTGAATATAACCAAGTCAGTAAATGAGATTCTTCCCAAGACGGCAACTCAAGGAATCAAGTTCTGAAAATGGTTTGTTTGATAATTAATGGACAATACAAATACCTGCTATCTAATCAAATTTAAATTTAATATCTTATCATAAACATGTACAACAGTATATAATGTTGTAATCGAGAGCAATCTTTCTTGTCCAGGGAAATCCCACGACATGAATATCTAATTATTTGTGTTCTGTAGTTTGCATGAGTACTATAAATTGGCATGTAATACGTTGTAGTATAAGATTATGAGCTATGTTAGGCAAGTCTATGTAACTTTGCAACAAAACGCCAAGGAGTCAATTATAACTCGTTAAGGAGAGAAACATGTGATAATGTTTTTCTTTGAACTAGAAAGGGCCGCTGAAATAGGAATCCCTGTGAAAAAAAAGCTGAAAAAGGGGAGCGTATAATGGACTATGTCAACAAAGTCTACGTTTGGTTTTGTGCGTCGAACGTCCATATTTCGAAGTCCAATGATGTCTGTCTTTTGTATCACGTGGATCCTTAGCTAAATCAGACAGTCTCTGTTTGGAACATATTTCTAATTTTAGGCCTTTTGATTGCTTTTATTTGAACAGGATATCCTCGTAAAAGCATTTCAACCAAATGAGAAAACCACCCGAGAACAGCTTTTTATGTTAATGCACCATATTGTTAAAATGTTTCCACTCCTGTTATACGGTTGATTAACTAGGAAACTAAATCTTGCACAGAGATAAAACGTTTTTACAAGTAAACATATCATTTCATTGCTAGGCCAGATCCTACTTAGCATTATTCGCAAAAAGTACCTTATGAAACTCAAGTTCGTAAATAGTCTCTGAAGAAATAACTTCTGTATGTTAAGAAACAGATCTTTAAACAGTAAGTAACTAACAGATTTGACTTCAAAGTCTAATGACTTGTTTATTTACAGGACAACAGTCCTACCAGGCGAAAAATGGAAAATGCGAGCATGCAAAAACTAAAGCAGGGGATAAACACTAAACAACGATAAAAGACTGTATTTCTTGTAGGACGGATCTCGGAATTTATATTTTTTCACCTTGTCCCTTTAGGGAAGAAACAATATCTTCGAGATAGATAAATCGCTTAAGCTTTTCTTTCTTAATCAAATATTTATTAGGAATTGAGCCACTTCCATAACTGTATCGAACAAATATTTTCCATACCATAAGTGATGAAATTATATAATTTATCACGGCGCTTAATTTTGTAGCATTTCCGGAATTCTCACTATTGATAGAGGACTAATTAACCAAATCTGCTGACGATGTTTTTTCCCATTTACACATGTTGAGGTTCACCAGTGCTATCATTAATTTGCTAGTTTAGCAGATGCAGTTTCTTGCTAAACTATCAGTTTCTTGCTACGTTACGTTTTTCTAACTTGGTTAGGACAGAGTTCGGTGTTATGCTGCTGTAACAAAAAACTGCGGCAGTTACAGTAAAAGAGTAGGTTGATTTGATTTCAGTTCTTGCAATTTTAATAATGAATGACATTATGTGCAATAAATTTTGCAAATTCGTGCTAAAACTGGATGACTATGAGAAAATATGACATCTTGCTTATGTACTTGTCTTGAGGGACTTTATGACAAACTTTCTTGATTTTATAAACAGGTTAGTGATTTCAAAGGCAGTAAATGGAAAAGTAGTCATTGACTCTTCTAGGCATCTGTTTAGTAAAGTAAAACGGCTTATCCTTGTTGTTCGTCTTGCAAAGTCTTTTTTCATGTGATAAAACGAGTAGGAGAAATGTCCACGTTATTCTAAGAACACGTAACTTAACCAAATGCCACGAAGGCAATGATAAATGATAAGAAGAAGGACAAATGTGGTTGCAGTGTAAGCACAAGGTAGAAAGAAGTACAACAGGATAACAAATAGATGAAGAATAGGGTAAAAGAAAGGAAAATGCTTGGGTGGTGATGTTAGTGAGTGTCAAAATACAAGTTAATTTCATTTTTCAAAAACAATAATAATGTTTCAGAGGTGAACAAGACTCGATGAGCTGCAGTTAGCTCGCGATGATGTAGCATTTGTGACTGGTGTTTATTTTTCATAAGTTACGAGTCATGATAGCATATCTATTTTGTCTGTCGTGCATTGAAGCATCTTTACTTTAGTTTCTACTCCTAAATGATATGAGCTTGGTAACAGTTTGTGATAACCAAGTTGCATAATGCTCGGCGTATAAAGCTATTTCAATCAAAAATTGATGTACCTACTTTTAGAATAACAGGGGTTATGAGATTCATATCTACAGAGTGGTTCTATAGTCTCTGTTATTTCCAAATCGGCCCAACTACCGCCAGCAATCGAAGATACCTCGCGCTATCTTTGTGACATCTTTATCTTCATAATTACCCGAAAGGACATTCCTTGCTTTAGAAAAAAATTCCAATATTTGATTAAATTTTGTTTTTACTAGGAGACTACGACCTGTTTGTTGGAGTTTCAACTCGTTGTTCATCACATGATTACGTCTTATCACTTTACGATGTAGTACCAAAACCTCTCTCATTACTTTGAGGTTTAACATCTTCGTAAAAGCATGGTTGATTAGTTTAAAGCCATAATTTTACCTTCTGTTGCTTATTAGTGGTCAAATTAGTACCATTTTCGTCGTCATATGAAGTCTGTTTCAATTGCTTTGTGTTTTAATCAGGGATTTGCATTATACGTTAAGGAAGGCAATTCTTAGCAATGAAGGGTGTTTCAGATAATACAAAGCAGGTTGTTTACTGTAACTCAGAATCATTCTGAAATAAAACTAGTAGTACGTATTAGTTTCCTTTTTTCTTGGTGCAAAATAATCGTTAACCTAATTAACACTACGCATAAAGATTTTTCGTTTATCTTGGTCACCATTCGCCTTTCTATTGTAATAATTTTGTAATTCAACATGTCGTGGGAGCTCCAAAACCATCTTACAATTCGATTTGCAGAACAGTGGCTTAGACGTAACAAACTTAATTTCCTGTTAAGCTACAAAATAAAAGGCTTTCAAACTTAAAAAAAGCCACTAAAGACAAAATATTTTTAATACCTTATTCTAAAAACGCAGAGTTTTTCAACTGTTCCTACGAAAAGCCTGATTGTTTGATAGGGACTACTTGATGCACCTGATGCTCAAATGAAGGTTTTCAAAAAGCATTCCTTTGGTGTTATGCTTTTATTATTGTTAACACAGCTTGTATTTTGTTGTTTCAAAGCAATGACAACAGTCTCCAGATCAACATGTTTTTACATCTAAGAATTCATTAGAAAAATGTGCTATTCATATAATGTGCCACTTAAATTTTTATTTTCATTTAGCCATGGTTTCAAAAAGTTGTCTTGTATCTATGTTGCTGTGGTGTAAATTGTAACAGAATAAGGTCAACTTTTTTGTGTCTTAAGTGTTTCCGTGGAGTGAATCACTGTATTACCTTTGCTATCTCTCAGAATTGTTAAAACAGAATATTTTTTATTGCAGTTCGACTAATAAGAACTGGAAATTTTCAATAGATATATTTAATGCACAAATCATTTTGCCCTTTGGGTGCTGCAATTGTGGAAAGAGAGCTATTAGCATTCTGTTGTAAAGTCAAGCATCTATGTCGGTTGCTTGGTTTGATTATAATTTCAGTTGGGGTCATAAATGAGTGAAAATAACTGCTTTAATCAAAGTCATTGTCAAAAATTCTGTTACCAAAAACAACCGATGAACTTCCAGATGTCACCTTATTATTTAAAGCCATTTGTTATGCCTAGTGGTGATTATTTTCTACAAACGTAAACTGATGGACAAAACGCAAGCCCTCGTGGTTTTTGGAATGTCATATCCGAAAGAAACACAGCTATTGAAAGCTAATTAATCAAAACAATATTATATGCTTTGGTTCACTTATATTAAAATGTGCTGGACGCTGACCAGTTGCTAGTGTTTATGTTATTATCCGAACTATTAAACAACTTTATGATTTTACTGTCAATATAAAATACGAGGTTATTCTAAATCGTGTCTCCTTTGTTAAGTATCATTTTCGCTCATTGCTATCTGTCAGTTTGCTCCTCGTCACTTACATTATTCCCGCTTAATTGGTACATTTCAAGAGACAATACGTCACCATGACTCTGATATTTTTGGATTCTTTTAAAGGTATGTGGCCTCCGATGTTAATTGTGCTGTAAATTAACTAACCAGTGTGCCACTGGTTATGAATGTCACATTTGTTAAATGTTTGTATTGTTATCTAATACTTGCTTGAGTAGTGCAAACGACGAAACATGGAGTTAATGCACATCTTATAGTTCAGAGCTGATATGTATGATATCTCAGACTTTGCTTTAGGTTCAAACTTCTACCTTCTAAGATATGGTAGAGTTTTATAAGATAAACATGTATTAAGCGACGTTTTAAGACAGGTTAGGCTAATGAAGACGTAAGACGCTATAATTAGCCTTAAGTTTGTACATTTGACAGCAAACAGAGGAAAGGATCATTAATTTCATTGACAAAACAGGGATATTTCAGTTTACTAGAAGTAAAGATAAGTTTATTATCTACAATACCTCATAGCTAAGCTTTTCTTATCTTAGTTCTGTGTGTTAAATGCTTTAGAGAAGCAAGGTCTTTCCCCAATCATGAAATTTTCTTGATACGATGACGACTACGCTTCCTGCAATGTTTATCGCATATTATTCGTGTATTATATGTTAATGTCTTCAGGAATATTTTGATAACAACATTACTGTCTAACTGTAGCACTGTAATATTTACAGCCAGCTTAATATGAACAACAGTTTGACTGTGTTTGGCAACTACAGGAAAAATCTTTTATGTAACAGTTGAAGTCATGACATTGACATTGTACATGGTCTAGTTTTTAACTTTTGGCAGTGCATGACAAAATATAGCCAATCGACAACAAATCGTACGTTAGATCATAAATACCTAAATATATATACTTAAATATAGCATTTTAAAGTAAATACAGCAACAACATACATATTCCCTGCCTGCTGTCACTAAAACTTTATCAGCAGGTTGTACAATTTCGTTTCTAATCCCTCCCAAATGCATTATGTTTGTCTTTACAAGAATAGAGCTTCTCGTTATAGGAGCATATTGATCCTTCTTTTTTCATGCGGTCTCATGACCCAAGTCTACCTACAATACTATTCCATTATTTACGTGTACACAGTTCTGACGTTATAGGAATTTTCAAAATAACAAGAAATTTTAGAACTGAGGCTTTGCCCCATGGGCTTTCTGGTTTAAGGGTTTTTGGCTTTAAATACGTTTTGGTAACATGCAATGAAAATAAAGTTAAGAACAGTTGATCAAGGAAAATAGTTTACGAGTGAGTTTATTTCTTAGTAATATCAGTCAATATTGTTTGACTATTTTACACAGATTTGAATTTGATATGCCAATCAAAGTACAGTTATTGTCACTGTTAAACTTAATGACGCCTGTATCAACTTGACTTGTTCATATCAATTACAAAATAACATTAATGAACTTGGAGAATAGCGTAGAAAGTTTTATACGTGGACTTATTGCGTTACCCACTGAATTGCTTTTAAGATAAAAAGAGAAATACGTAGTGTTTCTTGCAAATGGTTTGGATTGATAGTGATTTTTACCTCCCCTGGGAAATTGTACTTTGGTCGGGGTCTGTTTTTATGTGTGTGTGTGTGTGTGTGTGTGTCTGTGTGTCTGTCCGTCTGTCTGTCTGTTGGTAGCAAGATAATTAGAAGACTTATGGATGGATTTTGACGAAATTTTTAAGGAGTGTTTCTCTTGAGATAAAAAACAAATAATCAATTTGTAGGAATGATCTGAATAAGGTCATGGATTCTGGACTTTTTGGGAAATGAAACCTTTATAGTGCTAGTCAGGGATAACCTAGTTACCATATTTGGTAATAACATCTTTATGAAAATCACTAGCCAGGAAATCATCGTAGGGAAGACCCCTGTTTGATAATTAACATTGACTTGGCGGAGGTTTCCGCTCTTCTATTTTGGCGTATGTATGTATATATGTATGTGTATGTATATATATGTATATATATGTATATATATATATATACAATAACTCAACAAGCCAACACTCACCAACAGTGTATAAAATTACATATAACTCAAAAATACGCCATCATTTTGACGTTTCGATATTATCTTCATCAGAATTACTTTTCATACAGATTTCTACTCCTGCTTAAATACATT